>CAUYQV010181694.1:0-26576 GCA_963574575.1 Galagoides demidoff
GCCATGGCATCACAGCTCATAGCAACCTCCAACTCCTGGGCTCAAGCGAGTCTCCTGCCTCCGCCTCCCAAGTAGCTGGGACCACAGGCGCCCGCCACAACGCCCGGCCACTTTTTGGTTGCAGCCATCATTGTTGTTTGGTGGGCACGGGCTGGGGATTCGAACCCGCCACCTTAGGTGTACGTGGCTGGCACCATAGCCTGTTGTTGTTATTCTTAAAGTAAATAGTTGATAATGTCTAACTCAGTGGCTCCTGAAAGAAATGGCTTGAAGCAAAAAGATTCCCCTTCCTAAAAGCATCAGGATATCTGAACACTAAACATCGTATAGTCTACAGAATAAAAGCTTGAGAGAATGAAGGATAGACCCATTTAGGGACAAAGATGAGGTGATACGTGTCTTTGTTTCAGGCCAGGGCATGCGCTGACTGGAGAGCAGTCAGCACTCACACGAGAGAGGCCCAGGACAGATTCTCAAACTTTTCTCTGCTCAAGTATCCTCACTTGGGGAGCTAGTTAGAAACTCAGGGGCCTCAAGAGGGATAACCCATAGCAGGCTTGACCTGATGTTGAGAGGGGCCACAGGGTGTACAAGGCCACTATTACCGACCTTCTGCGATGTACCAGGCATCTCCTTTGCAACAGTCCTCCTTATAATTGAACTCCTTATTACGCAGTAGGAAGGTCCCACAGAATTCAGAAAAGCTTAGGTTGTATCAAAACAAAACAAAACAAAAACCCCAAACAGAGCCAACCTGCATACACTGCAGCCAGCTGAGATGAGGTGCACAATCCAAATCTGTCCCAGTCCCAGCTGCGGTTTACTGCCCCCTGGTGGCTGTCATCTATTCTGGTGTAAACATCTCAGAGGATGATCCTGGTTTCACTGGCCAATAGTTTCTCAACCAGAGTTACCTTCCCCCTGTTTCCACCCTCTCTCTCAGGAAAATAAGAGAGAACCAGAGCTAATGGAGTTATATCTGAATGTGCATTTTCTATATCTACTCCCATTTTACAGATGAGAAAAACAGAAATTGAAGACCTGTTTAAGTTTCTTGCCCTATCTGAGCTCCAAAGTTCATACCTAAAGCCTTCTGTCTCAAAAGCCCACGCACTCCATGGAAAGTTTATCCTCTTTGGGGTTCATAATTGCCCTCTCCCTGAGCTGCTCGTTTAAAATAGCAGATTCAGGCTGGGAGTAGTGGCTCACACTTGTAATCTTGGCACTCTGGGAGGCCGAGGCAGGTGTACTTACTGCCTGAGCTCATAGGTTCAAGACTGCCCTGAACAAGATCAAGACCCCTGTCTCTAAAAACAGCCAGGTGTTGTGGCGGATGCCTATAGTCCCAGCTACTCGGGAAGCTGAGGCAAGTGAATCACCTGAGCTCAAGAGTTGAAGCTGTGGGCTATGACGCCATGGCACTTTACTCAGGGTCACAAAGTAAGACTCTGTCTCAAAAAAATAAAATAAAATAGCAGATTCCTTAGCCAGGTATGTTGGCACACACCTGTAGTCCCACCTACTTGGAAGCTGAAGCAGGTGGATTACTTGAGCCCAGGAATTTGAGGTTGCAGTGAATTATGATGACACCACTGCACTCCAGCCTGGGTGACCGAGTGGGATCCTGTCTTGAATGAATGAATGAATGAATGAATCAGCAGATTCCCAGAGAAGGAGAAAATAAATTCCTAGCAATTTATATGGTTAAGTTGTAACATGTTTGGGAGGAGGGTGGGGTTTGTGGGTACCTTGAGGAGGGGGTGGGCAGTGATGGGGAATTATCAAATGCAAGAATTGTAGAGTTGTTCAGTAGATTCCCTGGTGGGCACTTGAGCAGAAGTTGGATTAGATGACCTCAGAGGTTCCTGCAGACATTGGGCTTTTTAAGACCCTCAGGAAAGAGGGCGGTAAGAACAAGCGGATGCGGCTTCTGCTTCTCTCTTGCTGAGGTCAGGCCTCCCCTGGCTGCCCCTGCTCCCAGTTTCTTTGCGGAGGAAGGGGGCGGGAGAGAGGGGAGCCTAGGGTTTAAGCCACCACCAGGGGGCAGCAGCAGGTGCTTATGGGGGTCACCATAAGCCACTCCACTGGCTCAGATCTGAGCTGGTGTTGCTTGTACTAGGAGATTCATCTTTTGTGAGTTGGCCTGGGGTCTGCAGTGGGGTCTGCAGTGGGCTCTGCAGCTCAGGGTTCCAGTAGGAAAGAGGGTAGGGATGGGTACAAAGCACCGCCTACCCATCCCTGCAGCCCTACTCCACCTGGTTTCCTCAAACCTCTTTGGGATTTCACCATATTTCTTGGGACAGAAAGAGTCTAGAACTATGACCACTGGGAATGGCGGGGCTATGAAATGAGAGGGGCTGGGGATCAGGGAGATGAGAAATCATGGTGATAATAAAAATTACCACTTCTCCAGCACCTACCAGAAATCATTACTGTCTCAACCACTCTGCTCTGTGGGTCTTCTTAAATTGCCACCTTGCAAAAGAAGGAGGCTGAGAGAGGTGAAGTGATTTGCCTGAGGTCATGTAACTGTCCGTATACTGAGACTGGTCATCCCTGAAGCCAGCGTCCCCTCTGCCCCTCTAGGTTGCCTGTCTAGTTGAGGGGGAAGATGTATGGGACTGAAAGTTGTATTATAAAGATAAAATAATGTGACTTGTTTTCTGGGTGGCCTGAACTGTGCAGTTGAACATACAGGGCACCTTGTGTTAGCACAACCTCATGATGCGGCTGGGTGGTCTGTGAACGCTTCTTGAAGGATGTGGGCCCTCGAGTATGGATGGGATTTGGAGAGCCAGGGAAGCCTTACAGCCAAAGGCTCTATCCCATGGTGGCTGGTCTTGGGAATAGATGTATACCAAGGCAGGCTTTAGTGTCAAGTCCTAGATGGTGACTTAAAAGTGGGTCTTAACCTTTTTTGTGTCCTAGGGGTGGATTTTCAGGTCAAAAACCTGCTTGTGGACAATAAGTGCTTTGCGCTGCAGCTCTGGGACACCGCTGGCCAGGAGAGGTAACGGGCACTGTCCATATAAGTTGTGTCAAGCACCTGGGCTGAGCCTAGGGGTGTAGAGGGATGGAGGGAAGGCCTGACAATGTGGGCAAAAGGAAACCAAGTGCAAATGAGCCAAGTACCCCTGAGGACTCTGGAGGCCAGGGAAGGAGAGATGAGTGAAGCCGAGTTGTGTCAGACACCATGGCAGGCGCAGAGGCCGCGAGACTGGCATATGTTAGGGCCATCCCAACGCGGCCCTCAGGGCATAACCATTCAATCACCTGTCCCTCTGAAGATACAAGCCTCCCACTTTCCACCTAGGCAGCAGTGATCAACCTAAAAGTCAAAGTTGCATCGTGGACTCTGCAGATCCACTTCCAGAAATTCATTCTATGGATAGACTCAGACATGACTACACTAACAAGGGGAACAGGACGGTCCGCAATAATATCCCTTACCTTAGGAAACATTGGCAATAGCCTACATGTGTATCTGTAGTGGACGCACTGGTTAAATAAGTCAGACACAACCACACAGTAGAACACTATGAAGCTGTCACACACACACACACACACACACACACACAGTAGAACACTATGAAGCTGTCACACACACACACACACACACACACAAAAAGAGACTGAGGACTCCCTCTATTTACTAATTGAGAAATATCTTGAAGACATCTTAACTAGAAAAAAGAAGTGCAGATACTGAATATTAATGAGCACAATGAGTGCTTTACACGGTTTTATATAAAGCAGGGGGAAAATATGTGTTTGTACTATACATGTGTCTGTGCGCATATATATACATATATATATGTATATATATGCACACATAAATTACTGCTGGAAAAATATTTAAGAAACGTGATAACCCTGGTTGTCTCTGAGGAGGGAGACCACGTGGCTGCAGGATGGGAAGGAGACTTTTTATTGAGTGCTCTTTGGCCCCTTTTGAAATTTGAGCCATGAGAACTGTCCCTTTGTCAACAATAACTGTGCCATAAGCGAGAAAGCATGTGCACACCCTCTGGAGGTGGCGATCAGAGGCAGGCCTAGTCAATCTCCTCCTTTGCAGATGGAGTGGCTGTGGCTTAGAGAGGTGGGGTCTGGGGTCAGGAGGCCTGGTGTGGCCTCACACTGACTCTCCCGGCAGGTACCACAGCATAACGCGGCAGCTGCTCCGCAAAGCTGATGGGGTAGTGCTCATGTACGATGTCACCTCCCAGGAGAGCTTTGCCCACGTGCGCTACTGGCTAGACTGTCTCCAGGTGAGCAGATGGTTTCTGGGATTGGCCCCAGTTTTTGGAGTCAAGAGGAAGCTTAGATCCTGCCACTCCCCCTTGTCTCTCAGGATTACAAATGACACAGCAGACATATGGGTGACACCACCCACTGAAGGCAGGTGGTTGGATGAGTCGGGAGCATGATAGTACAAAAAACCCACAACTACATGGTACAGCCTTCAAACCAAACTACTTCCTTTATCCAGTGAATGTTTCTTTCCTACGTACAGCAGTTCTGTTGGTGATGCTTTCTTCCTACACCTAAGGATAATGGAGATCTAGTGCCGCTCCAGGTGATAATTCCTCTGCTCACATCTAGTTCTTCCCCTCACATACTCTCTCGATGCACATATACTGGAATGCTGGAGGGCATACTGGCATAGCAGAGGGGTATGAAGTTAGCCATATTGTTATCTTCTCTCCAAAAGTTTCTAGTCTAGTTGAAGAGATGCTAAAGAAGCAGATAAGATAATGTGTGAGGAGGAGAGCTGGGCTCTAGGGTCTGATAGGACCTGGATTTGAATCCCAGCTATCCCATCCCAACTCTGTGACTTTGGACAAATGAATTAAACCTCTCTGAACTTCACTTACCTGACTTCTCTCAGAGAGGACTTGTGAGGGCTGATATAATTGCTTTCAGCACAGTACCTGCTGTATAGCAAATGGTAATCAGAAGCTATTATTATTATTCATGAAACAATTAGGAAATGTGGGCCAGGCACCGTGGCTTATGCCTGTAATTCTAGCACTCTGGGAGGCTGAGAAGGGAGGATCACTTGAGCTCAGGAGTTTGAGACCAGCCTGAGCAAGAGTGAGACACTGTTTCTACGAAAATAGAAAAGTTAGATGGGTATTGGTAGCATGTGCCTCCCCATACCTCACAGCTACTTGGGAGGCTGAGGCAAGAGGATCGCTTAAGCCCAGGAGTCTGAAGTTGCATTGAGCTATGATGATACCATTGCATTCTACCCAAGGTGACAGAGCAAGACTTGGTCTCAAAAAAATTTAAAAAATTAGAAAATGTGCAAGGCAGCCTATATAATCAAATATTGGACTATTTGACACCCATAGGGAAAGAGGGACATGGGCAGAAGCAATCCAGGAAGGCTTCCTAGGGGAAGTACCCTTGAGGTTGGTCTTAAATAGTAGGTGAGATGTTTGCAGGCAGAGAGAAGGGGCAGGCTCCTTGCAAATGGGGGGAGGGTGTCCAGGTGAGAAGGTTGTGGAGTGAACGGGACCCAAGAGGGGCACATGTGGAAGGCACACTTCTAGGAGAGGAGGGCCAAATCTGCCCAGGGCCTGGCATACAGGGGTGTGGCTGAGAGAACATGTTCTGTGTGCAGGACACAGGTCTGGATGGGGTGGTCATCCTTCTCCTGGGAAATAAGACGGACTGTGAGGAGGAGCGGCAAGTGCCCACTGAGGCTGGGCAGCAACTGGCCCAGGTAAGTGCCTGAGCGTGACCCCTCTCCCAGCCTGGATAGGGCAGATGCCTTCCTGGCAGGTAGTGAATAGGGCGCACCCTGAGCTGGATAACTGAGAAGAATCTATTGCCCGTTCCTGTCTCTGCCCTACCCAAAGGCTTGGTCAGCGTGGACAGCAGCCTGGTTGTCTCTACTGCCTACCCACTGGTCTCTGGAGACCAGCCTTAGACCCAAACATGAGGCTGCGGTGGTGGGCATGCCATTGAACCTCACTGTTGAATTAGCAAACACCCACACAATGTCCCAACCTACAGAAAAATATCTACAGAGGAAAAAAGGGTTTAAAATAGCTTCACTTAAAATTCCCAATCAAACCTTAATTTTATCTCTGGTCTCTAATTAACATGTTCCCTTTTAATTTATTCTGTCTTCAGACTCAAACTTTTCCTTAGGAAGATTACATCAAAAGCCTCACTGCCAGACAGTGGATACTATTTATTTACAAATAGTATCTAACCACATTCTGGAAAATCTGCAGAGTAATAAAATGGGGGGGATTGCTCCTCGCTCCCCCTCTCCCACGATCCCTGTGGCATTTCCATATTGTACTTTTTTCCTCTTTCTTGCTCCTTTCTCATAATCATGAGGTCATCCCGTAGCTCCCGGTTGGTGAGTTGCTTTTTTTTTTCCCCTTAATAGTCGTATCTCATTCCTTTGACATGATAATTCTCCTCTGCAATTCCTCATGAGAGGAAGAATCAGAAATAATAATCCCTGAGGGAATACACGTGGATACCCGTGTATGATGTATAATCAAACATGTTTATGTGAGGATTTTTTATAGTATTATTTATAAGAACAAATATTTGGCAGCAGCTGGTGGCGAGATGGTGGATGTTCATGTGAGAGGCCAGTATTTGCTGTTAAGAATTCTGTTCTGGAAAGATATTTAAGGGTGTGGGGGAAATGCTTATAATATAATGTGAAGTCAGAAAAGCAGCTGCGAATCTGGATATAGGTTGGGTTGAACCATATGAAATCACTGACATTTGACTGGCGCCTACCCAAACAGTGATTTCATAGGGCTTAACCTAACAGTACAGTGACATTTAGGGCCCCCCACCCCCTGCTCAGTAAAAGGTTATATAAAATAGAACGGAAATATATACCCAAATCCTATTAAGATCAGTAGTTTTTGTCTTAAACTTACACTTTTTTATGCTGTATCTTCCATTATTTTCTCCAATAATGAACTCTTTGAAATCCAGAAATGTAACATTTGTTAAATGTTCCCAGAGGCATTTCTCCAAGTTGGGGTTCAGGCAGCCCATGTAACTCTGAAGGCTGAATGTCTCTGGGGTATGCCCTTGACACGAGGGTGGAGGGGCTGTGAGCAGAGGGGCCCAGCTGGGGGCCATGGGCCACACTGATCTGGGACTACCTGTCCTGTGGAGGTCAGCTTAGGGAAGCAGTGGGCAGGACTCTGATGATCAGGACTTTTGTGTTGGGGGCTGCACCTGGCCTCTCAGTGGCCTCCCCTAAGGCACACGTGCCCCTCCCTATGTGTCCTGCAGGAGCTGGGGGTCTCCTTTGGGGAGTGCAGTGCCGCCTTGGGTCACAACATCTTGGAGCCCATAGTGAACCTGGCCAGGTAAGTGTTACCCCACCCCACACCCCTCACCACCCAGAATCTTCTGGAACAACCTCCAGCTTCACTTCTGACTTCTTTGTGGGAAGGCAAAGCCTATTCTGAGGAAATGAGTCAAGGAGAACCTAGTTTCCTGACAGGGAGGGAGAGAGCACTGTACTGGGAGTCTCCTGACTCCGGCTTCACCATTTCCATTAGTTGTATCCTTTCCCAGAGGCACCTACCCCTCCCTGAGCCTCAGTTTTCTCATCTATAAAATGGAATGGAAAAGGGAGTGTCTGTTTCCTATTCCCAACTTTCCATGGATTTAGAGTAAAATACAAATGCCTATACCATCCCTAATGCCATCTCTCCTGCTCCTACTCTCTCTCTCTCTCTCTCACACACACACACACACACACACAGGCACACACACACGCACACATACTCAACAAGCTCCAGCCACTCAGAGGTGCCCTCCCTGACCACCCCTGTGATCCAATTTTAGAACACAGCTCTGTTTCATAGCCCTTCTTGGCAAATTGTAATTACATATACATTTGTTTTCTTGTTGTCCAGGAGGTCAGGGCCATGTCTGTTTTGTTCAGTCCCTCCCTCCGTAATACCTGAGGCCTGGCACGTACCAGGTGCTCGATAAATGAATAAAATGAGTAAGGGGCGAGGGGTGCTAAATCAGGTGAGCTGCATCTGCACATGGGAAATACATCAGGAATAAACGAATAGGCCTCATTTACTTCCTAGCCCCCAATCTCTCTCTTGGCCTTGAGACTTGGCCCACTGCCCACATGAACCCCACTCTCTGCTAGCAAGTCCTGTCCACAGCTCAGGTCTGAGCTCAGACACCACCCACCTGCTTCCTCCCTGAATCCCCCAGGACCTGGTGTGGAGTTCTCTGTGTGTTCCCCTAATCTGGTGTCACCCCTGGGTTGCAGGTGTACATGTCTGTCCTCCTCACCTCTCAAGGCAGGGAATGTTGGCTTCTTTGTGTAACCAGAGTCCCTTGCACAGTTCCTGGCCTGAAAGAATGCCAGAAGGGGTCATATGGCTAAAGTCTCTGGGTCCCCATGTGGAATGCGCGGGGTGGGGGGCAGTGCAGTCTCCAGCTCCCCCGCAGCTCCATCCATGGGCCCCTCCATGCTGCTCCTGGGAGGTGAGAGAGGACTGATGCCTGGACATTGTTACACAGGTCACTCAAGATGCAAGAAGACCGCCTGAAGGGCTCACTGGTGGAGGTGGCTCCCAAGAAGCCACCCAAGAAAGCTGCCTGCTGCTTCTAACCACCTGTCCTGTCCTGTCCAGGGTAGGATGACTACTCCCTGACTTCCACTCCCTCAGCTCCTGACCTGCCTTATGGGGCAGCAGTGACAGAGAGGACAGCTGGAAGTTCAGTCCTTCTCAAATCAGATTGGTTTCCAAAGCAGAGACTGTATTTATTACCTCTACCCTTTGCCTTCCAAAAAGGACTTCTGGTGTGTAAATAAGCCTTGGAGGCTGGGGACATTCTTTACAACTCTTTAAAGAAAGGAAAAGTCTAGAAAACCAACTTAAGGAAAATACAACAAAATATTGTCTACAAGCTCAGCGCCCGTACTCAGTGAGTAGGGCGCCGGCCACATACACTGAGGCTGGCAGGTTCAAGCCTGGCCCAGGCTTGCTAAACAACAATGACAACTACAACCAAAAAATAGCCAGGCATTGTGGCGGGCACCTGTAGTCTCAGCTACTCGGAAGGCTGAGGCAAGAGAATCACTTAGGCCTAAGAATTTGAGTTTGCTGTGAGCTGTTGACACCATGGCACTCTACCCAGGGCAACATAGTGGAGATTCTGTCTCAAAACAAATTAATTAATTAATTAATTAAAAATAAATAAATAAAAGAAAAGAAAATAAATATTGGCTACATATCTGTGGGTGGTAAAATTATAGGGTGATTGTGAGGGGTGTTATTTTCTTCTTTATAAATGTTCGTATTTTCAGATTTTCTACAACGACAGGGTATTCTATGTATAATCAGAAAAGAGTCAGGAGGAGGAAAGAAACTTTTCAAGGCGCTTACTTTGGTGGTGATTCCTAATTGTACAATCTGTTAATTACAAAGTACTCTGTTTATTAAAGCCGTCCTGCTCTTCTTTGCCTGGTGGAGTGTTGCTGACCTCGTCTTGCTCGTGGTTGTGTTGGAAGCACAGTGTTGCTACTGAGCAGAATCCCATGGCTAGGGAACGGTGATGTTCGAATGGCCCCTGCTATGCCCGAATGTCCTCCTGTCTCCCTGAGCCCCAATCTCACTCCTTCTCTCCACTATGCACCTCCAAGGGGTCATATTGGGAGTCCTGTCCCCTGCCCCAATGCCACAGTGTCCCTAGATGCAGCACTGTGCCCTGAGGTCTCAGTGTCTGGATGTCTGGGAGGAGCAGCTGGGGTGTGGCTGGTGGGGCCTGGGAAGCAGCCAGGAAACCTGGCTTCAGACTCACTGACAGGCTCCTCTGGAGATTTTGCAGGAGTTCCCAGAATCTCGCAACATCCGCCCTTGGGGAGCTTGCACTTACAGTCTTAGGGAGACAGCCTTTCTTCTATTGGCTTATCCCCTATTGTCTGTGTTTGTGGCAAATGTCAGTCACGTTTTGCCATCACCGCCAACTGACCGTCCAGTGCAGGCTGGGCACTGAGTTTGGTACTCAGTAACCATTGAGGCGCTAGGGGAGTCCCTGGCAGAATCCAGGAGATTTGGGCTTCACAGAGAGACGAGTAAAGGCAGTTCAAGGACAGAGTTACAGAGAAAGAGAATGAAGGAGAAAGGGGAAAAGCAGGAGGTGGAGGGCAGAGCCCTGTTCTCTTATTTAAGAGGCCCACATCCCTCTCTCAGGCCTACGAGAGGTGCCTCAGCAGCAGTAAGCTTCAATCACCTAAGGCACATGCCAGGAGCCAGGTGACACCTGGCAGGAGGGAGGTGGAGATGATTCTAGTGTGGAGAGGCCAGCAAAGGCTGGGCCAGATGCCTGTAGTGGGTCCCCTTCGACCTCCAGGCTACATGCAGATGATTCCGGGGACTGATCTTCCTACTGGGCCTCTCACTGACTCCTGCTTACCCCAGGGTCTTCTCCCTTCTCTGCCCTCTCCCCAGACCACAAACTTACTTGCTTTCAGGGCTGGAGTGAGTGACACCTGGTCCTGGGTGAGGTGGGGTCATTCTGTTGCTAATGGCTCTCTCTGGGGTCCAAGGGCCTGGCAAGCACTGACATCTCTGTCCTGTGGGCCAGGGAGTTAATGAGGCAGGGAGGCAGGCGTGACTCCTGAGGGAGCCAGTAGAGCAGACAGAGCCACTGTCCTTTGGGGGGCCCAATACAGGAGTGCTCCCCAGGCCTGCCCCTCCCATCTCAGCTCTGCTCTGGCCTCAGGCTGCTCAGGTTCCCCAGAGGTGGGGTGCTGGGAGAGACTGCACACTGCCCAGAGCCCTCTCTCGGCTTTCTCCGGCTGGATCCACCTTATGGACAGGGCCCAGCTGGGCAGAGGCCACCAGACTTTCCCAGTGTCAAAGGGCTTACAAGCTGACAAGCAGGATCCAGGAATCTCAGAGCTGCATGAGGTAGGTAAGGACAGGAGGGAATAAGGTAGACTTCAGAGTGAATGTTCAGGCAAGTGGTGAGTTCTCAGGGCACATCAGCCAAGGGGCTTCTGGCTACAACTTAGATTGAGGCTGTTTAAGAAAAGGAAGATGATAGCACTCTGGGAGCCCAGGCAGGAGGATCCCTTGAGCTTAAGAATTCAAGACCAGTCTTTAGCAAAAGGGAGACTCTACATCTACTAAAAATAAAAAACTTAGCCAGGCATTGTGGCTGGTGCCTATAGCCCCAGCTACTTGAGAGGCTGAGGTAGGAGGATTGGTTGAGTCCAGGAATTTGAAGTTGCTGTAAGCTATGATGCCACTGCATTCTAGCTAGGAAGACAGAGCAAGACTCTGTTTCAAAAAAAAAAAAAACAGAAAAGAAACTCAGGGTGTGGACTGGGAAGGGGACTGCAGATGGGCAGAATGGAGGTGGGACAGGAGCTCCAGGACAAGAGAGATTTTTAGAACTGAGGGTGAGCAGGGAAAGAACTACAGCCACCCTTGACCCAGCGCCCACGACATGTCAGTACTGCTCTGAGCACTTGACTCACATTACCTCATTAATCCTCACATCACCACTATGAGGCTGGGCATGTTATTATCCCAATTTTACCAGTGAGGAAAGTGATGCATATAGAGGTTGAGTACTCATCCATACTCACATAGCTAGTAAGTGCTAGAGCTGGTTTTAAACCCAAGCTCCACTTGCCACAAGCTTAACCCTTAAGTTAGGAACCTCTTACAGCATGATGTGGATGCTTGTGCAGAGCAGGGCCAGGTCCGGCAGGCCTTTACCCCTCCCCTGCTCCTCTCCGGTAACGTTCCATGTCATTGGTAGGTGTGGACCAGGAACAGGAGATAAAAAGGCAACAAGTGACAGGAAAGTGGCTGGACTGCAGCATTCATTCAGGGCAGTTGGGGTACGTGGGCAGGTCCCTCATTTCCTCCTTCTCCTGCAGCCCCTGGACCCGGAGTCTGGACCCTCAAAGGGGGTGTTGGCATCAGAATTCATAGAGGCTCAGAGGGCATGAGGCAAGATCTCACCTAATGTGCACATTATGAGGGTGGATAACATGCCCCCTGGGTGAGGGGCTCTTCTACAAATGGAACTTTACCTTGGAAGTGAGAACAATATAATCTAAATATTGTACCCTCATATTAAATTGAACAAAGTTTTTAAAAAAGAAGAATTCATAGAGGTCCCTCTGCAGTCTCTCCTGAGTTGCCTTCAGGCACACTGCTGCCATGGGGCCTCAGAGACCCAGCAAGTCCCCCAGCAGGAGCTCTGCAGGAGGGACTCAGGGACCCCTTCAAACCTGGTTTTGAACTGCAAGAGAAGGGCCTCTCCCAAACACCCAGTGTAGGAGAAAAGGGGAAGGAAACTCCAATCAGGACCCCACTGGGCTGCCTCGGGTGCTGCTGGCTCTTAGTACCTGGCACAGAGTAGATGCTTAGGACATACTGAGGTAGCAGGCAGATCAGAGCTCAGGGACCCCGAGTGGTCTATAGGCAGTCCCTGGGCTGACTCTAGAATGTCAATATTCCATCTCTTTGCCAGAGTCTTCCCTGTTGTGGAACAGAGTAGGGGTGAGGAGGGAGGTCTGACAGCTATGCGTAGACTCCCCCTACCTTGCCAGGGACTCATTCAAAGAGCAACCTCAAGGGCAGTGGTTCCCAAACTGGTCTGCTCTGAGAATCATCTGGGATCTTTCAAAAATGCCAAACCCCAGACCAACTCAAAACCATATTTCTGAGGCTTCAGTATTTTTGAAACTCCCCCAGTGATCCAAATGTGTAGACAAGCTTGGAACCACTGGCAGGGGCTTGATACCTTCTTAAAGCCCGTTTGTATCCACTTTCTCATTTTAACCTCAAATTAAACTAACTCTGCTCATTTCATAGTTGTATGTATGTATATAATCTTTTTTCTTTTTCTTTTTTTTTGAGACAGAGCCTCAAGCTATCCCCCTGGGTAGAGTGCTGTGAAATCACAGCTCACAGCAACCTCCAACCCCTGGGCTGAAGCGAGTCTCCTGCCTCAGCCTCCTAAGTAGCTGGGACCACAGGCGCCCGCCACAATGCCTGGCTATCTTTTTGGTTGCAGCCGTCATTTTTGTTTGGTGGGCCCGGGCTGGATTCAAACCCACCACCTTAGGTGTATGTGGCTGGCGCCTTAGCCACCTGAGCCACAGGCGCCAAGCCTATGTATATAATCTTTATCAGATTATAAAAGCAATTTAGACTCCCTGCAGAATTTTTAGAAATAAATTATAAAGAAGAACGGGGTAGAGAAACATGAAGTTACTCTCCCACCATTCCAGAGCTACCAAGTAGCAGAGTCAGGATTTGAACCAAGGGCACTGATGGAACCCATCCTATCTTTGCTGTGAGGTCTGTAGGAGCTGATATGTGTCTGGGCCCACTGTATGCTGGGGGCTGTGAAAGGAGGCGGCTCCATAGGAACTGGGGAGGTAGACTTTGGGCTATTTCCTACACTGTTCTTATATGTCTGAAACAGGAAAATGGAGCCCAATGCCACATCCACTCCCTGGCTCACAGCCACGCCTGAGAGATTGCTCCGACTCTTCTTCGCTGGGGTCTGCGGCCTCATCCTGCTGGTGGGGTTGCTGGTCAATGGGCTCATGTTGCTGGTAGTGGGCCGGGGCCCAAGTGCCCACCGCCCCCTTCTTGCCCTGACCAACAGCCTCATGGTGAACATCACGCTATCTGACCTGCTCTTCCTGGCCTGTGTGGTGCCTGTGCTGTTGCTGAGCTTCCTGCAACATGACTGGTGGCTGGGCCCTGCCGTGTGCACCATCAGCCAGGCCACCAACACAGGCACCATGTTCTGCACCTTCTACAGTATGGTGGCCACAGCTCTTCTGCGCCATGTGGCCGTGGCCTGGCCTGATGTGGCCTTACCAGCTAGCCAGGGTATCCGCTTACTGCTCTGTGGGGCCATGTGGGTCCTGGGCCTTACCGTGTCCCTACCTAACTGGCTATTCCAGAGAGTGGCAGTGGAAGAGGAGACAGCAGGGGCCCTTGAGACTCAAGCCTGCCTCTTGCTCCTGAGTCCTGCTCAGACCTCCTGCTACTTCACCCTGCTGGGAGCCCTGGCCTTCCTGCCTTGCCTGTTGGGGCTAGGCTGCTCTTTCTGCCATGTATACTGGCTCCTGTGGGCGCGGCCCCAAGGTCCCACGGGGGAGAGCATCCAGGAGCACCAAGAGAACACAAGGCTCATCCTTGTGGTGCTGGTGGTTTTCATGCTGATGTGGGGACCCTGCTCTGTGCTGGGCTATGTAGCAGCCATGGGCTATCTGCCTGCCACACCAGAGGCTTTTGTGGCCTCCAGCCTCTGCACCATCCTCGCCTACTCCAATTGTGCTGTCAGCCCCCTCCTCTGCTTCTACCTCTCCCGCCCCTTCCGGGCAGGACTCAGGAACCTCTTCCATAGGCCACTGTCAGCCAGGCATCCCAGAGGTGTGGGAGGGGCTGCTACAGTGATGGACAGTGTCCAGCCTGGCCAAGAGAGGGCCCCCAGTGGCCCATGGGCCTGACAGGGGTCTGAGACAACAGGATGATGGAAGGACTGAGATTTCAGGGAGATGGAAAGACCCTCCGTGACCTTAGAGCCCACTCCTACTTTACCAGTGGGGACACTGAGAACCACAGAGGGCAGATGGCCCTACAAAGGTCATATAGCAATTACATGGCTCAGCTAGAGCTCATGTCTTCAGACAACCAGGTCCCTCCCACTCCACCTTGGGCTCAGATACCTACAAGCTCCCTTACTTTCTAGTTGTGTAATCTTGAGCAAGGCCCTTAACCTCTCCATGCCTTGGTTTTTTTTCATGTGGAACATGGGACAACGATTGTAAGCACCGTCTTCACAGGGATCTTAGCAAGATAAAGTCACTAAACACGTTTAGGGTGCTGAGCAGAGTGTCTGGTGCTTACTAAGTCCATGTGCATGTTGGTCATCACCATTTTTACCATTTTTATTAATTCAGGGGCATCTGAGAGGAGTAGACAAGCGGATGGCAGAGGGCTTCCAAAGGCACAGAAGTAGGCAGAGGAATGATCTGGGGGTTGGCAGCCTGAGGTACCTAATCCTGAAGGCCAGAGTTGGGGGAGGTTAGACAACTGTAGTCTGGGTCCTCACCCAGAGTCTAGGAGTGCCTTTCAGCTGCCTCTCCCTTTTCTGCCCACTCCCTCCAGCTCTGTCTCACACACCCCTTGGCCCCCAAAATAAAAGATTAAAAAAAAATCAACCACGGAATCATGAGGCTATGTCAGAACACCCTCTTTTCGTCCCTTCGGTGTGTCTCCTGAGGTGCCTGGGGCAGGGATCTCTCTTAAAGCTTTTTCCTTCTCTCCAGAGCCCAACTTGAGGTCTCCCTCTTCCCCACCCTCTGGCCTCCTTGGAGCAGGCCTCAGGCTTCTGTGTTGGCCTGGAAACCAGGGAGACTTCACTACTGAAATTCCCAAGACAGCATGTCTGCTTGGTCATGGTTACCAGCTAAATACACACTACACACACATGCTCACACATGCACACACACCCTTACTCGGTGGTAAAAAGTTTGGGAAACATTGGGTTGAACCAAGTCAAACTAGAATCTTTGCTTTAGGACTTATCAGAGCCTTGAATATCCTAAATGCCATTTAGACTCTTTGAGAGGGGCTCACAGCAAGCAGTTTCTCAAACTCCATGCCAGGGAACCAGCATCCTGTGGAACATATCTTGAGAAAGAACCCAGGAGAAGGCTATAGTGTTAGGCACAGATGCCCCCGGTATCCTGTCCCATCCCAGGGCAGCAGCTCTGAGCCCTGATGCCTCTGCCAGGCAGGTGTATCCTCCCAGCACTTTCCCACGGTGCCCAGGGGGAGGTAAAATGGGCTGATGGTTATGGGAACGTCCCTTCTCCTGAGCTGACTCCACCCTGTTCCCACTCAAAGCATGTTGGAATGCAAGTCAGAGGGGCATCTAATTACAGGGACAGCCATGAATCAGCTCTAATTTACTATAAAATCATAAGAAGTAAACAAGTCCCTAACTTTGGTATAATTAGTTCTGAGTTCCTTGTGAAGTGCGGGTTGGGAATGGCTGCCTGGAGGGCTAATCTGAGAACAAACTTGCCCAGAAAAGGGACAAGTCCTCTTTTGCTGTGATCCTGGTCCCTGATGGCCATGGGAAATTATATGTGAAGAGGGATAAGGAGAGGAAAATGGTGTTTCTTATGCACCAAAGAACAGTGGGTCTTGGGCACAAGTCACAACATTCTATGCACCTACCCACCTGTCACTCTGTTCTGCAAGGGAGGCGTGATGGCCCCATTGCCCTGGGGAGTGGTACATGACCTGAGAGTCATCCACGCCAGGCCAGGACCCCCTTTGGTGCCCAGACCCTGGCCCCCTCCTGTTGGCTTGGCATAAGTACCCCACGATTGTAGGAGTTCCTTGCTTATTGTCCCAGAGCAGGGATGCCCCTAAGGGTACAACTCTGCCTGTGAGTCTCCAACACCTGAGTGGGGCCTGGCCTAATATTCAGTCAATACTTGATGCAAGATGGGTGAATGAGTGATCACATGCAATGAAGTGATCATGTCACCTCTTGGGAGCAAAGGCCTCACCACAGACTGCAGCCCTGTGCATTCTGGCTTCTTCACCCGCACTTTCCCTTCCTTTCAGCTCCAGCCTCCTCGTGCAGCAGCAAACATCCCACACATCCCCAGACCTCAGGGCCTACTTTGGGGCCCTGACTTAGGGTTCTTCCCGTTCCTTGGGGCCCTGTTTCTTCAGATACCAGGGTGGCTCCTCATTTCCTTGGGGCTTCCTCAGAGAAGCCCTCCTTGACCTCTTACTTAAAATACCATTCATCAATCCCGATCCTCACCGTCTCTTCTCTATCTCAGTCTCACTGTCCCCCGGAATTATGTGCTAAGCCTATTGTTTATACATTGCTGGGTTTCTCCCTCGCTTTCTTGTGTGTTTGTTGTAAGCCTGCATAGAGACAGGGACTGAGTTCAGCTCACAGCAGCCTCTCTAGTGCCCAGCACAGAGCCTGGCGCCGGGCAGCTGCTCAGCAAATCCTTGCTGAACAAATGAGTTGAAGGAAGAGAGAGAAGAGGACCTAGATTCTGCCAGATAGCAAATCCATGTTCCACTTTTCAGAGGAGAAAGAAAAACAAGCTATTTTACGAAAAGAACCAAATTTACTTCAGATTAAGGCAAATTTCACACAGAGATTGTCTCAGAGACAGGCACAGGACCAGACACCGTAGACACACCACCGTCATGCATGACAGAGGGAAGTGGAGCCTGGTCGCCACCTGGGCACAGAGGGACCAGTGGGCTGAGAAGCCCCATGCACAAGAGGGACTGGCATGCGCAACCTGCCCCCGCGTGGGCAAGGGCTGGGCGGGCCCAGCGTCAGAGCCCCTTTCCACCCGGCCCCAGCAGAGGCAGGAACTTGGCTCTGACACCAAACCCAAGACTGAAGGACTGGGATGTGTTGAGGGTGACAGGATGTGACAGGGTGACCCTAGAGCCAAGACGGCCTGGGGTACAGGGTCATATTTGTTAGGAGTGGGAGGGGGCAACAGGGCATGGATGTGTGGACCCTCAGGACATCAGAGCTGAAGGAAAACCTGGGACCATCTGGCCAATTCGCACCATAACTGCAGAAACTGAGGCCTGAAGGGCTCGGGTTCCCACAGTTGGCAGAGGTGGAGGCAGGCTCACACCCAGGCCTCCTCTCTCCTACTCCCAGGGGACGGAGGGCAAAGAGCAGGAGCAGTAGGCTCATGGAGGCCTCCAGGAGGGCGGAGGAGGGGGCACCAGGAGGGACCAACGGGTGCCTGAAGCTAGAAGTCAACTGGGGAAGTCCAGGGGATCTGTGCACCTAGAACCAATGTCACACTGGGCTTGAGAGGCACCAGGAAGGACTCTGTGCTGAAAACCCCCCATTTCAGGCCCATCCTGTGGCTTATGGTCCACCTTCACAGCTCCCCAGCCCAACATGGCTCCACAGGGCTCCCACTGCATACAGTGTCCCTGGGAGGGTTCAGAAAAACAAGGTACAGGATAGATAATGGGGTGGGGGCCAGGGATAGGAGTAGATGCCATTGGAGGATGGGGCTGGGGCTGGAGGAGGCTGACCCCAGGTTTTAGGATATTAAGGAAGCAATGTGGGGTTGCCTGGGGAGGGGAGAGGGGACCCCAGGGGCCCTCACTGTTTTTAACACCACCCTGGCTGGGCTAGAGCCAGGTGCTGGAGAAGAAAAGAAGAGCTGGGATCTAGAACCCTACGCACCCTTCCCCAGTGCCTGGGTTTGGGCAGTAAGTGGGGCCAGGAAATTGAACAGGAGTCTCTAGTGGCCCCCTGCTGGCCTGACACACAGATGTCCCAAAGGCCAGGCAGGCCATCTGTGGGAGTCTGCCTACTATACTAGGGGCCTCCCCCAGGCCCCAGTCACCTGCCTGCTGTGGACCAGGTTCAGATGTGTGTATGCAAAGGGGAGGCAGGGGGAGTGTGGGCTGGGGACTGTGGGGGTGAATGGGCTGGTGCTGCAGGTGGGGGGCGCGGGCGGATGCCTTGTGCCTTCATGTAGGACACCAGCTGGTCAGGGATCTCGGCCAGCACGTCACGGGCCAGGCGGGCCATGCTCAGCACGTGGTTGCCTGTGCGGTCCACATAGTCCCGGAAGGGCACGAACTGGCAGCAGTAGGGCAGGGTCAGGCAGGAAGGCACAGTCGGGCAGTGCTCCCCACTGGACCCCAGCCCCCTGGGTCTCCAGGCCTTGGCACATGTCCTCAACCCCCAGCCTCTGCCCACTTTACCTAATACTCCCCCGCCCCTCCGTGAATTCCCTGAGGCTGTGTCACGGTTGCTATTCTTTCATTCACTCAACAAATAGATACTGAGCACCGGTCCCATGCCACGAAATACCACTAAACAAGATTCCCTACTCTTTCAAGTCTCTGGATGAAGCACGAGCCCTTAGCGGGTGCTTAGGAAACACTGACCGAACTCCCCTGACTTCTGTGGCATGTATCCTCCCACTTCTCCATAGCCCTCTATTGCTGGCCTCTCCTCTCCCCTTTTCTCTCTGGAGCTAATCTGGCTAACACCTAAAGCTGGGCTTCTTCCTTCATTCCTGCCTCTAGGCCTTGGCATGGACTGGTCTTACCTCCCAGACTACCCTTGCTTTGGTTCCCCGCCCCCATCTTTGGTCTCCACATTGGGGATACTCTTTCCTGATTTTTAAACCAAGGGGTATGGAGAATGTCAGTTATTTATTCCCCATTTCCTAAGCACAGAGGGGCCCAGCCTAGGGAGATTCACTGAGGGATGTGCTTGCTGAGGGTGCATTCTCTGCTTGACTGGATAGGAATTCCCAGAGGACAAAAACCTCTCTGCTCATTCTATTTGCATCCTACATGGAGAAGTTAAGACACTGATTTAGTTAACCCCTCCTGCTCTTGGTGAGGGCTGCTCACTAAAGATACCTCCTCTGCCTTCAGGGGTTTGACATCTCACTGTGAAGGCTGCCAGGCAGAAAACAACAGAAAGTAGAAGACCACAGAGGCCTCGGGGCTCAGGGAGAGCTGGCAGAATGTTCTGGGTTGCGAGCTCAGGTCACCAACAATGTTAGGACTGAGTCTTGGACATGGCAGGGAGGGACGCAGCTCAGAGAGAAGTGTGGCCTGAGGTCTGGCTCCCGTTCCCTTCTGCAGTGGCCAGGACCCTTTGGGACTTCCACTGCCTCCCTCAGGGCCCCTCTCCCAGGGAAGCCCCCCAGACAGATCGGAGGTCAGCCTGGCTGATGGGCTCTTATATTTCCTATGGAGCAGGCAGGGTCTGGGCTTCACCTGGACAATGTCCCGTTCAGCCAGCTTCCCCCGGGAGGAGATCCGCACGTCATCGCCATCCAGCTCCACCATGGCTGTGTGGGGAGGAAAATTAGTAGTGGACACCTGGGCCTGGCAGGAGGTGGACTTGTCCTCCAATCCCAGCCAAATCCAGGGCAGAGACCATTGGCCCAGGCCCCCATGTTAGAGATGAGGAAACAGGCCAGGAGACAGGAGGAGCTTAACCAAGTGAGCCTCAGACTTCTAGCCCAGTGCTCCAGCCCTCACCCCCTGGCCTCTCCTCAGACTCCTAGGGGTTGGAAGACAAAGGTGTGACTTGGGGCCTCCTCCCCACAGCCTTGGGATGTGGGTGTGGGGCACACCCTGACCTGATGTATCCCTCCCTGTGCAAACAAATGCACCCTCACGCCCTGCACACTCACCCAGTCACACACGCCCAGGCGTGAACGCTCCTTCTTTTGGGTAGGGTCCTTTCCAGGGGCCTGGAGCCTCTGGGGAAACACTGGGGCAGGGGTACAGGGCTGGGACAGGGGTGGGGCAGCAGCAGGACTCACCATCGAACTCTGCCTGGCCCACACCGACGATGATGATAGACATGGGCAGTTTGGCAGCCTTGGGAGACATCAGGGAGTTGGGGAAGGTTGGACCCAATAAGGGGCCAGTTGAAAGAAAGCAGAGATCATGGGTCAAAACAAGAGAGGCCAGGGACAGTAAAGAAATGGGAGAGTAAACAATGGACAGACAGAAAGGGGGTAGAGAGAGGGAGGGGATCAGAGAGAAAGATCAAGGGAAACCAAGGTGGGCCCCAGGGAAAGGGAAGGAGGCAGAGGGGAAGTGGGTCACAAGTCTGCTTCTGTGAGCCACGCTGCTACCTCCTCTGCCCCTGGGTCTCTACCACATGGGGCCCTCTTTTATGTGGCTCTAAGGATGGACCAATGTGGCTGCAGCAGGGCTCCTTTCAGGGGAGAGTGCCAGGTAGGCCACATCCTGCGCTTCCCTGTTCTGGGCCTCCCACCTCCTCTACCTGGCCAGACTGGCCTGGACTCTGGGGCACGGTCCTAGGGATGGCTGGGGAGGCAGCCACAGGAGTCTGGAGTGGGTACACCATCCAATGTGGTGGAGAGACAGGCACAGAGCTCACCAGCCAGATCTCTCATGAGCTGGGCCCAAACCCCACTGCCCGGCCCTCCTGCAACTCCCACCAGACTCTAGCTAGAAGCCAGGAGTTGGTTGAGGGCAGCAGGCCCCAGGGAGGGCAGTGAAAAAGAGAAGCCACACCTAGTCCACCCCCTAGAGTATCCCTGAAGTAGGAGGGAGAGATCCCTCAAACTGCACCGTTCCTCTTCCACCCCTCCCCTTGTTATCCTCTCTCACATTGACAATGGCCTCCTTGGTCTGCGCCATGTCCGAGATGACCCCGTCCGTGATGATGAGCAGCACCGAGTACTGGGAGCCGTCCTGCACAGCTGCCGCGTTCCTGGGTGGGGTGGGCATGGGCTGAGGTCTGGCTGGGGGTCCCTGGGCATGCTCCCCCCACAACAAAGACCCTGAACACTAAGGTGGGAGTAGCTCTTGGAGGGGGGTATCTTCAGGGTCAGGGCTCCTTGAAAGGCAAATCTGTGGGAAGAGACAGATGGGGAAACAGAGGCCCGTGAGCTGCTGGGAAGGCAGTGAGCCCACACTCACCTGGCCACGTGAGTGACCACGGGGGCGAAGTTGGTGGGGCCGTAGAGCTGCACGGTGCGCAGGCTGCGGTGGTAGGCCTCCAGGATGCCATCGATGCCGCAGCACGAGGGGTTCTCCTGGTTGCCGTTCTGGGGACACAGAGGATGGGGAGGTGGTGGGTGATGTGCTGGAACACAGCCAGTAGGGAGGCCTGCAGCCCTGGGCTCCCCTAGACCCTTCTCTGAGGTGGGGTGGGGGGGTATGGGAGGGAGTCCCCCAAGTCCACCGTGAAGGACCGTGAGTGCTTTAGGTGAGCAGGCCCAAACCTGCTCTTTGCCCTGCTCCCCAGACCTGCTTTCATAAGGGCCCCCTGAGAGCCACCGTACCCTAAAATGACTGCGGGGTGTGAGGAACTCAGAAACTGAGTCTGTGGCTCCATCCTCATGTGTCCTGTGCCTAGCACAGTGCCTGGCACTCCTAGACACAGGAGGAACCGTCTGCTGTGACTCAGTGTCTCCAGCTCACATGAACAAGGGAGGGGGGCCTGAGTAGTCACCTCCCCAGGGCGCTGGAACCTCCAGATGATGCCACATTCCACATCGCCCCAGGGAGCCACCTCATCCCATCTTAGCACCGACTTGGGGAGCTCCTAGAATGACCCACAGTTGCTCATATCCAAACCACACCCCTTATCCTCTTTTCTGGGACCTTGGGGATGGCTTAGCCACAGCTCTCCCTCCCCCTCCATCTTGTCAGGAACAAGGAGGTCAGAACCAGCCACAGGCAGCCTCAGACCTGGAGGGGAGGCGTTTGTGAGCAGGGTGGGCAGTGGGTTTCTGGAGGCTGTACTAAGAGCCCCCCTACACACCAGGTGATCTACCCCACAGAGGCTGTGCTTTAAGTTCCTAAACTCAGAGGATGGAAAATTCTCTCTCTGCCTCACCGCCCCTCCCTGTGCTCGTCACCATACCCCAGCCTGACCTGCCCTCAGCCCTTTCTCCCATTAGCAGCATTTCCTACCAGCGGGAACTCGTGGGACACCCTGCCGTCGGGGGGCAGCTTCGCCCCAAAGCCAAGGGCAGGGAACATCTTGTCGCTGTCATAGTGCTGGATGATCTCCCCGACGGCTGTCAGTGCCAGCGCATAGGCATTCAGCTGATAGGGGCTCATGTAGTGCAGGGACGTGGACTGTGAGGGGTTTCCTGTGACAAGGACATGGGAACATTTGATGGCCTGGACTGTCCAAGCACCCCAGCTTCAGAATGCAGAAGGGGGTGTCCAAAGGCACCCTTAACATTTATTTATCCTGGACTCCTCTCTTTCTCTCTCACCTTACGTTCTACCCTTTAGCAAATCCTGGTGGCTGAAACTTCAGAACAGATCCTGAATGCCACTCCCTTCTCTCCTCCTCAGTACCACTGTCCTCTTGCTTACAGGACTGCAGCAGCCTTCTAACTGACCTCCCGCTTCCTTATAGCCTTGCACCTGCAGCCCACACTCAGCACACCAGCCAGTCAGCCTGTCAGACCTATCAGGCAGACTGCACCTCTCCTCTGCTCAAATCGCTCAGTATTCCCATGTCACCCAAAGTCCTTATAGAAACCCTTAGGGCCCCACACGATCTGGCTTCAGTTACCTCTCCTACCATCCTCCCTATCACTGTGTCCCAGTTCCAACCTCACATTGTTCCTGCCGCTGGACCTTGGCAATGGCTGTTCCCTCTGCCTGGGACACTTTTCCCCAGATGCCCACACTGCCTGCTCCCTCACATCTTCAGGTCTCTGCTGAAGGGTCATCTGCTCATTGTGGTTTTTCTTGAGTAGCCTATTAAAAGTTGCAGCCTCCCCCAATCCTCCCCATCCCTCTTCCTGCCTTGATTTTTTCCCAGAGCCCCTGTCACCACTAATATAGTCCGTATTTACTTATTCATTCATTAATGAGGCAGTTTAGTAAACTGCCATGGTACCAAACCTGTTTCTACATTCTATTGACTGTGTGATCTTTGATAAGTTCCTTAACCTCTCAGCCTCAGTGTGTTCATCTGCAAAATAGGAATAATAATAGCTCCCACCTCATAGGATTGATGTTGAGGATTAAACAGGTGTAATTATTATAACTATCATTATTGGGTTTTTTTGGTTTGTTTGTTTTTGAGACAGAGCCTCAAGCTGTCCCCCTGGGTAGAGTGCTGTGGCATCACAGCTCACAGCAACCTCCAACTCCTGGGCTCAAGCGAGTCTCCTGCCTCAGCCTCCCAAGTAGCTGGGACCATAGGTGCCCGCCACAACACTGGGCTATTTTTTTGGTTGCGGCCGTTATTGTTTGGCAGGCCCGGGCTGGATTCGAACCTGCCACCTTAGGTGTATGTGGCTGGTGCCTTAGCCACTTGAGCCACAGGCACGGAGCCACGAGTATTTTCTTAATGACAATTTTCAAATAGTAATTAGTAACACTGTGCTTTACATATCAATATTGCCTATCACATAATGTACTTTATTGATCAATACTGCTTATCTGTTCTTGCATGGAAGAAGTTCCATGTAAGAAAAATTATTTTAAATAAATTTCTAAATTAAAAGATTAGTAAAAATGGATAATCATGGAAATAAATTTATGTTTTTTATGCACCTACCTGTGTATTTGGGTGTATTAGAGGATGCCACATATACCATTTAGAATTTAAACTCTTAAAACTAACTGTAAAGGACCATGATTGCTTATGAAAAGTTTTCCTCTGTACCAGTCAAGATACATACTTACACATCCGTGAACACATTCAAAATTCATCAGAAAACAAAAGTTTCAGGTATGAAAGTCTATAATAATATAAGGCTCCACAGTTCTCAGACATTATCTATAGTTTCAATATATTAATTTTTATAAAGGAGTAAGTTACTTACAGAGGTATTTAGGGTAATAAACCTTAAAGCAGTTGATGATAAAGCGTACAAAGTCCATGTCCTAAAATAAAGATTACATCTTTAAGACTGTCCACATTAGAGTACTTCAAATTGCACATTTCTAAAGGTGATAAATTACTAAATACAAATGAAAAAGTTATTTCTTAAAAAATAAGCTCATATATAAATATCTATATTCCCAAGGATTAAGTTTTTAGGTCATTAAGCTATTTATAATTATCAGCCCTAAAATTTAGTTGAAGAAATCAGATGCTATAGTGCTGTTTTAAAATTATTCATGTTACCTCAAACTAGTTACATACTTCAGGCTGCTAAGGCAACAGGGCATAAAATAGATCTAAAAGCAATTTTCCCAGAGAAATTCTATTCACAGAGAGATTCTATTGAGTGACTAAAAAATTACTGAAACAACCTGACTAGAATAATAGGTATGCATGTAAATTCTAATATATTTGCTTTTTAAAAAAAACTTTGTATACCTTACAGTAGCCTCAATAAAATATATTCTATTAATATCTTCAGTTAATTAATACAGCAGTTAATCCAATCACACTGACCTGCTGGATAGACTTCACTTCTGGCTTTTTAAATTGTATCTAGGTACCTACAATTAGTTTTTTAATTTACGTACCTATAATTAGGTTTTTAATTTGTATTCAAGGGTTCATTGAGTCCAATTTCTGGGAGACTATAAACATAGCTGTCTGTTTGGTTCTATTACTCTGGGCACAGCAATAAGAAATTAGGTCATTCGTGTTACTATTCAATTCATATGGGTCATTTCATTCCATGCCATTCTATGGCCACATGCTGATTCACTAATCCTGACTGGCTATCTTATAAAGACTACAGGATGAAAGATATGACCAGGTAAACTTAAGCCCATCACAATTATTCAAAGTTGGGTTTGTCCTAGAGATGAGAGTCATCCATAGCTGTGAGTTCCAGCATCTTTAATTGCAGTAAACTGAAAGTAGCATCCTTAACTATTTTAAGTATTTTTATGAGATAAACCTTACTATGTAATAATACCTTTCTAACTAATCATTATATTTAATGATGAGTAAATGGAGTTTCATAATTTATAGTTAAATGTCAAAATAGCTAAAAAGAGCTAGTTATATAAAAATTTGGTTACCTAGTTTATCATTTGTGGCCCCCCAGAAACTTTGTTTAAATAGTTTTCTAATATTCTTCTACCATTTATTTAATTGAAGTATCTTGGCTCATAGAATTTTGAGTTATTGCTCATTTAAGAGGATTTGATAAGATGCCACTCATTGTTGCATGTCTAGTACTGGGCACTACCTAAAATAGCTCCATGAAACCTACTGCTAAGCATTCTACAGGGATGTTTTCAAGGACATTATTCATTGTCTTGTAAAATGTCTTCCTTTTGCGGACCCATGAAAGACTTTTGTCTCTAGTTCAAGTGTCAGAAATGAATGGAAACACTTCTAACACACTGATTTTAAAGTATGGCCATTGAATAATTTTAAATGAGTGCATTTCTTTCAGGCAAGCAGTAGAAAGCTGAGTCAAACTGGTAGCCAACTCTAAAGAATAATTTTCTCATTTTTTGCCTTACAATTTTGTACACATCTTTAAATCCTTAAGCTGATTTAAATCCTTTATGAATCACAAAAGGGTCACATAGGAGCAGTGCCTGTGACTCAGTGGGCAGGGTGCTGGCCCCATATATCGAGGGTGGCGGGTTCAAACCCAGCCTCGGCCAAACTGCAACAAAAAAATAGCCAGGCATTGTGGCAGGTGCCTGTAGTCCCAGCTACTGGGGAGGCCGAGGCAAGGGAATCGCCTAACCCCAGGAGTTGGAGGTTGTTGTGAACTGTGTGACACCACGGCACTCTACTGTGGGTGATAAAGTGAAATTCTGTCTCTACCAAAAAAAAAAAAAAAGGTCAAATACAGAAATAAAAATTTTAAAGAGGTTTGAGTATTTTAAAACATTAATAATGACTTAAATATTTATTAATTAAAGACAGTGAGATATCATGTAAGTAGCTTTAAAAAATCCAGATAGCCGCTCGGCGCCTGTGGCTCAGGTGGCTAAGGCGCCAGCCACATACACCTAAGGTGACGGGTTCAAATCCAGCCTGGGCCCTCCAAACAACAACAACGGCTGCAACCAAAAAATAGC
>CAUYQV010181698.1:0-13445 GCA_963574575.1 Galagoides demidoff
AAAAAAAAAAAAAAAAAAAGAAGTTACAACAACAATCTATCAACACAGCTTAAAACTAAGGCATACCTGCGTCACCAAACATCAGCAAGGCAGCAGCAATTGCTCCATCCATAGTGCTCGTTGATTCAATCAACTAACAAAATGAGAAAAGATAAATGTTTTAAAAATAACACTTTTAAAAATTATTTCATAATTACTGATACATATCAGAAACATGCTAATAACATATAGAAGGTAGAAAAGTATCTGTATTACAGTTTAAGTTCATCAAGTCCTAAGATAGTTTTTCATAAAATATGGCTTATTTAAAAAGTATGAACTTATCTAAGCACATTTCTAAATGTATCAGATTTACTTATCATCACTATAAAAGAAAATTAAAGCATAATCACCTACATAAAGTTTATTCCAGTGTTAATTATAAGGTTTTAGACCAAAGCCAGAAGAACTTCCTAATTACGTGTCTATGCGAGGTAGAGAGGGAGGGAGGAGACTGGCAGATGCTTACTTATTATATTCCCTTATTTCTGGGGCAAAGGGGAGCACAATTCTCTTTTTTTAAATCTAATACTCTTAAGATGAACAGGATGAAGGGCTTTTGATTTTTACTGAATTGCTTGAATTTTTTAAAGATTGTATGTGTCCTATTTTTACATAGTTCAGTAACTTACATTTCAGAAGCAACTAAAATCCTGTTATTTTTCTCATCATAGCTTCCCATATTTCCAATGAGTTACTTACTTTAACAAGATCTTAGTTTTAAAAAATAGCTATTTTTATAAGAAATCAAATAGCCTCAAATCAATTTTAGGAGTGTTCTCTTCCATACTAGTGTTTCTTAATTTTGGATCCTCAGATATCCTATAAGCGCCTCTTCACTTTCAAAATAACCAAAGCATATTCTTACTAAGCCTAGGAATAAACTTATATTTCACAACTTCTTGAATCCTTTTTATGGGTCCAAAACCTTCTGTCAAGTAATTCATAAACTTCACCTTTAAATTTCTTGACATGAAGGGGATACTTTATATACAAATTACTTCAGGAGGGCTCTGCTTTAGAGCAGTTAGTTTAAACTAAATTCCCACAATTTCAGACACTATGTCAATCCCATTTTTCCCCTAAAATTATAAAACTAGAAAAGATATTTCTTGTTGAATAACATTATTTGGCAATCTATTGAACAACATGAAAATTTGGCAAACTATTTTTAAACTAAGATTTGTTCCCTTATGCTGAATATCTTAATCCCCCATTGTGTTTATTGTTAGAAATTCTTTCCTTGCTACTTTTTTTTTGAGACAGAGTCTCACTATGTTGCCCTCGATAGAGTTCATGGCGTCACAGCTCACAGCAACCTCAAACTCTTGGGCTTAAGCGATTCTCTTGGCTCAGCCTCCCAAGTAGCTGGAACTACAGGCGCCTGCCACAACGCCCAGCTATTTTTTTGTTGTAGCTGCAATTGTTGTTCAGCAGGACCAGGCCACATTTGAACCCGCCAGCCCTGGTGTATGTGACCTAACCACTGAGTTACAGGCACTGAGCCTCCTTGCTACCTCTTTCTAACATTTTAAGTAGCTACATATCTTTTTTTTCCTGGGGGGGTGGGAATCCTATCAGCAGAAACGTTAACAGTGCCGGCAAGAAAAATGTAGATTCAAGATGGTATCAAAATGATTTTGGGAAAAAAATCCAGTGAATTATGTTAATAACACAGAACAAGAGAAATCATTTAATCTACACTTAAAGAGTTCAAACTGGCAGGCACAGAACCACTATGGTTCACATATATGTTTTATTTGGCTTGAACAATATTTTTATTTCTTTCTTGAAATTAGTTAGCATTAAAAGGAATGCATTACATACTACAACCTCAAAATCTTCTACTAAATAAAAAAAAGTGAGTCACAAAGTATGGTATATGATCCCATTTATATGAAATGTCCAAAATAGGCCAATCTATAAAGATCACACTAAAAAGACTAGCTTACGGGCGGTGCCTGTGGCTCAAAGGAGTAGGGCACCGGCCCCATATACCAGAGGAGGTGGGTTCAAACCTGAGCCCAGCCAAAAACTGCAAAAAATAGAAAAATAAAAAAAAAAAGAGTAGATTAGTAGTTGTCTATGGCTTACGAAGAGAGGGAAGATGTTAGGAAGTGATGCTAATGGGTACATGGTTTCTCTTTGGGATGATTAAAAATGTTCTAAAATTAGATTATGGTGATTACTGCACATCTTTATAAATCTGCTCAAAATCACTGAATTAGGCACTTTTGAGTGATCTTTATAATATATACATAATCCAATGAAACTGTTCAAACTGATAACCAACATAATGTGAAAATCTAATCTTTAGATTTTTATTTGAAAAATCTAGTTAATGATAGGCTATCATTGATAGCTCACATGGCCATATCCTGCTAGAGCTGGATAGCAGACTATGTACTCTGTAATACACCAGTGTTAACCACTCCAAAGTTACCTGCCTGGCCTGTACAGATGCGGCAACAGCCAAGCCTCAAATTGTGGAATTTGTGGAAAGGAGAAGTGGTGAGGTAAAAAAACTAAGGACTTGCAATTAAATATTTTACTCAACTAGTAGGTGGCAGAACTCAGGATATACTGTTTACCAATTCTTAGAGATTTATTCTCTATCTAAAACCTAATTGAATACTCAATTTTTATTTCCTCTTACAGTAAGTCATACTGATAACCAGACCCTCTTGATTCCCCACTAAGACCAGTGGGGAACAAGCCCCCTACCCTTAAAAGGGAAACTTCTCAACCCTCTAGTCCCAGCCCCCATAAGGGTGTGAAAGAAGAGGCCTAAAGATAGGGAAGCATGCAGGGATGGGCTATAATGCCAAAAAGAGCCCTTGATGAGACGTCCTGAGTTCTTTGGAAACTTTCTCAACTCATATATCCCGCTGTGAACTATGTAACCCCAATGTGATTTGCTTATATGAGCTAAGTCAGCATGCACCCCCACCCTGAGTTGTGTAACCCCTTATAAGCTAATGTATGTACCCCTGAGTTATGCTGAGCTGTGCTAACTGCAATGATTTAGCTTTTGTACAAGCTTGCTTGCTTCAGCAATATTTACAGTATATAAGCCCCTCTGATTTGATATTCAGGGCTGCCTGCTGGCCACAGTAACAGTCCCCTGCAGGTGTATTAAATTCCTAATAAATTCCTATTGATTACTGCATCAGAAATGGGGTCCGACTTTCTCTCTCAGTTGTACAAGTTACAACAATATCTATTGCAGATCAAACTTTTAGTCTAACTACAGATACTTATTGTTTCTTTCTAGTTAAATCAATTATTTCTCAGTGAGGGTACTTTTGACAGGACAATCCTTTGTTATAAAGACTATCCTCAGTCCTGTAGAGAGTTCAGCATCACTGGATTCAGGCACCAAATGACAATAGCAACCCTTATCATGGGACTGGGGATGGGGAATGGGTGTCCTGACTACAGGGAGGTTCCACATTTTAAAGCTACTCAAATGCCACAAAACTTACCATCTGTGTGGGCTCTGAAAGCTTAAGTTATTATCTATAGGTAAAGAATCTCACATACTAATGAGCTAAAACCCTTAGCAAATAAATTTCTTACATTTACTTTTATTAGTACATAAAGTTGAGTTAATAATTATTGTCAAACATAAAGACTTTTTGGAAAAATGACCATCCACCCCTAATTATAGCACCTGATAGAGGGGAGATTTCATCATCATTACAGCTACAGCATCCAGTTACTATAAAAGAGTATAACCTTAAGTAAATCACTGTCACTTCTTTGTGGAAAAAGTTCCTTCAAAGTCTGAAGCTTAGCATCCTTAAGATCCTCCAACTCCGAGAGGTCTTCCAATTCTGAAATATCATCATTATTTCTACGTGCCATGGCTGGAAGGCCCTGGGACTCTTCATCTTCAGATGGCTCAGAACTAAAAATATTTTCAGAGGGGGAAAAAACACTTTTAATGTATTGCTGCTAATTAATGTCACCTCAGTACATTGTCTATGTACACATACATAAGACAGACGCACATCTGCACCTGCCAAGAACAGAGAACTTCTTTAACTCTAGTATACTCATGTGCATAAATCTGTATTACCAAAGTCAGAATATTGCAGAAAACAAGTATCTCAAATCTGAGAAGGGAAATAGAAGAACAAAGGCAACCAGCTGGCATTTATTTTGTTAAGATACACACACATTCACTGCATGCCCATGTTCTCCTTCCTGATCTTCTACTGCCAGCGCTCTGCATATCAGACGATGTTGTCACACTGCCCCTGAGAAATGATGCTGATAATGATAGAACCAGTTTCATGGCCTACCCATGTGATCAGGATCTAAGTATTAAAGCTGAAATGGTCCCATTCAATGTTAAGAACCTGCCAGAAACAAAACATTTCCTCAGGAAACAGGGAGCTTTTATTTTACATAAGTTCAAGAATGTTCAGGGTAGTATGGCAGCATAAAAGAAATTATTTATTTCATATGAGGGTTTATTCTTCAACAACTAACTGTTTTCCTATTCTATTTAATTTCATACATTTATCCTATATAACAAGACACTTGGAATCCAATTTTGGCCATTTATCCTCCAAATAAAAAAAAAAATTTCATTTTGAAATTTTGGTTTTCTAACATAGTAGGCATCCTAGAAATCAGTAGAACAATAAATGAATAGAAGTTACAAAGATCAGAGAAAAAAAGCAAGGTAAAAAAATAGTTAAGGTACATTCTTAATATCAGCAGAAGTAGATTTTGCTATGTAACTTCTATTTTTGGACTAGTCTCTTAGATAAATACCCAGAATATTCATTTTAGTAATTTCTCTATTCATGTTAGTTCTGTTGTATATATCAGGGCAGTAGTAATGCCTAAAATTCACTTAGAACATTTAAAAGCAAATTCCCAAGGATCATGAAAATATGTCTGTGTATACACATAAAATATGTTTTCTTTTTCTTTTTTTGAGACAGTCTAAGCTGTCACCCTTGGTAGAGTGCCATGGTATCACAGCTCACTGCAACCTCAAACTCTTAGGCTTAAGTGATTCTCTTGCCTCAGCCTTCCATGTAGCTGGGTCTACAGGTTCCCTCCACGACACCCAGCTATTTTTTGGTTGCAGTTGTCATTGCTGTTTAGCAGGCCCGACCCAGGCTCAAACCCGCCAGCCTTGGTGTATGTGGCCGGCATCCTACTCACTGAGATATAGGCGCAGAGCTGAAAATATGTATTTTATGAAGCTTCCAGATTGACTTCTTGAACTTTGCTCTGACAAACTTCTCTACTGTAGTTACAAGGTAAAAAAATCTCCTCCACTATCAGTAGGCCTGTAGTTCAAATATTTGAAGACAATTACATGTGTCTCCTTTACATTATTACACCCACACTTCTCCTTACTGATGTACTCAATTCTGAATTCTTATTCTATATTCCCTGTTCCTTATTTAACTTTGCCTCTTTGTTCACCAAGAATATGAAAGCATTCAAGGTTGAATTATTTTATAGTTCCTGTCCTGGATAATGACTTTCAAAGATCTTCATTCTTCTGGCAGTCAGCATTTACCTAAGGATGGGAGTCATGACCATTCACAGTGGGACAAATTCATGTATCTCTTGATACAAAAAATATTCATACTTACCACATATCTTATCATGGCACAGATTTAACTTCCAGTTTACAGGAAATATAAACAACAGAGGAACAAATAACATGAAGAAAGAGAAAAATTTATGCCTCTACGAAAAAACTTGATCTCATTAATATGTTAGGCTTAAAAGAAAAAAAAAAGAGTAGGCTGGGTGCAGTGGCTTAGGCCTATGCCAGCACTATGGAAGGTCCAGGCAAGAGGACTGTTTGAGCCCAGGAGTTCAACACCAGCCTGGGCAACATATCAAGACCCCATCTCTAAAATAAACATTAAAACATTAGCTGCTGCTGGTGGTGCATCCCCATAGTCCCAGCTACTCAGGAAGCTGCAATAGTGAGGAAGACTTGAGTTTAGGAGATTTCAGTTGCAGGAGCTATGATCACTCCACTGTACTCTCCCTTGGGCACAGAAGGAGAACTGTCTCCAAAAAACAAAAACAAAAACGAAAAAAAAGAAAACCAGCACTCTGGGAGGCTGAGACGGGGGGATCACCTGAGCTCATGAGTTTGAGACCAGCCTGAGCAAGAGTGAGATGCTGTCTCTAAAAACAGCTGGGCGTTGTGGCCGGTGCCTGTAGTCCCAGCTACTTGGGAGGGTGAAGCAAGATCCCTTGAGCCCAAGTGTTTGAGTTTCCTGTCAGGTAAGAAGTAATGGCACTCTACCAAGGGTGTCCAAGTGAGACTCTGTCTCAAAAAGGAAAAAAAAAAAATTAAATATTTGAAAGTAAAAGAATTTTTAAAGGAACAGAAGAAAAAACCCAAAGGAATATAGGCAGAAATTAATAAATCTATCTATATTTCAAATGAATAACACGAAGAAAAATTTATATTAATTAATAATCCAAGTGCTTTGAGTATATACTCTCAATCTAAAACAAAATAAAACTTAGAAATCGTGAACTCTACCTAGTAGGCTAAATAGCCAAACTATTTTATGGTTGCTGGGCATGGTGGCTCACGCCTGTATGCCTAACATTTTGGGAGGCTAAGGCAGGAGGACTGCTTAAGGCCAGAAGTTCTAGACTGGCTTGAGCAACATAGCAAGACTGTGTCTCTATAAAAACATTTATTAATTTATTTATTATTTTTAGAGTGCTGTGAAGTCACAGCTCACAGCAACCTCCAGCTCTTAGGCTTAGACGATTCTCTTGCCTCAGCCTGCCAAGTAGCTAGGACCACAGGTGCCCGCTACAATGCTTGTTTGAACCTACCACCCTCAGTATATGGGGCCGGTATCCTACTCTCTGAGCCACAGGCACCACCTTATAAAAATATTTAAAAATCAGCTGAGCACATGGTACATGCCTATACTCCCAGCTACTCAGAAAATAGAGGTAGGAGTATCACCAGAGCCCAGGAGTTTGAGGCTGCAGTGAGCTATGATTGTACCTTGTACCACTGCACTCCAGCTTATGCACACTAGGTGATGGAGCAATTTAGTAAAATATATTGATATTAGGAGTAGCTAAGGCTCTTACTACCAGAAAATACAGAATGGGAGGCAAGGAAAAACCTTGTAGTGATAGGTTAGAGTTAATAAAACACCACGCATTTTTCCTTTGTCTCTTCCTTTCTACCTCTCTCCTATCCCCCTCCTTCTGCAGAAAAGGGCAATGGCATAACCTCCCACCTGACCAGTAGCAAAGAAAGAACATATCTAATCCCCAGATTTCAAAATATTATTTTCTATTAAAAGAAACCAAAGCTACTTGGAGAAACTACTAATTCTAATGCTGGGCCTAGGAGAAGTACCAATGTAGACTATTTTTGCCAGAAAGGAAAGGTCCAACTCGGCAACTATAGCACAGTGGTTATGGTGCCGGCCACATACCCTGGGGCTGGCGGGTTCAAACCTGGCCTGGGCCTACTAAAAACAACAATAACAACTACAACAAAAAAATAGCCAGGCATTGTGATGGGCGCTTATAGTCCCAGTTAATGAGAGGCTGAGGCAAGAGAATCGCTTAAGCCCAAGAGTTTGAGGTTGCTATGAGCTGTGACATCATAGCACTCACTATACTGACGGTAACATACTGAGACTGTCTCAAAAAAAAAAAAAGGAAAGGAAAGGTTCCAAAAATGATATGAACCTCTCAAACAGATACAGTGACCTGCTTGAAGGGGTCTTCCTCTGCCAACTCTGCCTAATTTGTACATCAAAATGAATAGTAATAGTAATGGATTATAAACTACTGAATAAGTGGACATCTATAATGACATTTTGGTATTTATTGTACCACAAAGACAAATGAATAAGGAGAAAAGGGAAAATTTTATAGGAGAATATCAAATAAAAGTATAAGTTCTAGAATGTTGGTTAGAATACCACCATTTTACAACCATCATTATCATAAATGAATCAGGCAAAGATGGCTAGAGGCTAGGATCATTACCCTGTCTCAAAGTATCCTGCCACAGATTACTTAATCATTACAAAGGGAAAACTACTAACTTAATATGAGAAACTTGGCAAGGACCGTGTTCACTAATTGTTCAGTGTTGACCTCATCAATAATTGGACAGATGGTTATCATGTGCCTCCTGACACATGCCTCAGTGTGACAAGACACGCTGAGGACACGAGGTCATTCACGTAGTATCCTTATACTTAACCTGCATTTAATCATGAAGAAATATTAGGTAAACCCCAATTTAGAAACGTCCTAAACAATCTAATCTGTTACCTTCAAATGTCAGTATCCTGAGAAACAAAAAAGGCTGAGAAATGGGAGCTACTCAGGAGGCTGAGGGGGGAGGATTGCTTGAGCCCAAGAATTCAAGACCAGCTTGAGCAATATACCCAGACTCTATCTCTTTTGTTAAAAAGGCTAAGAAACTATTTCAGGTTAAATGAGTTTAAAGAGATAGAACAATCTAAATCCAACATGTAATCCTGGGGGAAGTGTATTATAAATTACTACTCAAGATAAGGTCCAAGGACTGCTAGTCTTCCAATTCCAACCATTTATCTGTTCATGACAACATATGAAACTTGCACCAAAAAGAAAAACTATTTTTCCCCTTTCACTTCATTTAAAGACATTCCTGAAGGAATAAGAAGCAAAGCTATGAAGGACATTACTGGGGTAACTGGTAAAACTGAAATATGGACTTGTGTATTTGATAATTCTATTGTACCAATTTTAACTGGTATTTCTGAGCTTGAAATACGACTATTATGTAAGTGAATGAATGATATTACTCTTAGGAAAAAAATGCAAAAATATTGGAGGTAAAGTATCCAATTAATAATTATAATTCTTTTTTAATTTGTAAGGGTACATGTAATTATTATTATTTACAAAGAAGGTGATAAAGCAAATGTGGGAAATGTTGACAACGAGTGACTGTTGCTGAAGCATTCCCATATCTACCTGGCCGCTCTCTTCCCCCTTTCCCTTTTCTAACCTCGCTCTGTGGAAACTATGCCCTGGTCTTGAACTTAAGATCGCCCTTCTCTTTTGCCCATAATATTTATCCCTTGACATGCTGCATTTTTAGTTTATTATCTTTCTACCTCATTAAAATATAAGTTCTAGTAAAGCAGAAAGTTGGGACTGGTTTGTTCATTGTTACATTCCTAATCATAAAACAGTATCTACCTCACAGAATTGGTCCAATAAATGTTAAAAAGATCTGATTCACAATCTGAAGAACATATCATAAAGCAATTATACATGATCAAAAGTACTAGTTAATTTCTCTACCTATGGAGTGTCAAAAAAATTAAATATTCGGCGCTGGTGGCTCAAGTGGCTAAGGCGCCAGCCACATACACCTAAGGTGGCAGGTTCAAATCCAACCCAGGTCTGCCAAACAACAACGATGGCTGCAACCAAAAAATAGCCAGGTGTTGTGGCGGGAACCTGTGGTCCCAGCTACTTGGGAGGCAGAGGCAGGAGACTCGCTTGAGCCCAGGAGTTGGAGGTTGCTGTGAGCTGTGATGCCAGGACACTCTACCCAGGGGGGCAGCTTGAGGCTCTGTCTCAAAAAAAAAAAAAGAAGTAAAGTCTTCATTTAGGCTTGGCGCCTGTGGCTCAAGTGGCTAAGGTGCCAGCCATATACACCTAAGGTGGTGGATTCGAATCTGGCCCGGGCCCACCAAAACAACAATGATGGCTCCAACCAAAAAATAGCCGGGCGTTTCAGCGGGTGCCTGTGGTCCCAGCTACTTGGGAGGCAGAGGGAGGAGACTCACTTGAGCCCAGGAGTTGGAGGTTGCTGTGAGCTGTGATGCCACAGCACTCTACCCAGGGGGATAGCTTGAGGCTCTGTCTCAAAAAAAAAAAAAAATTAAATATTTACATATGCTTTTCCCTTTTATTGAAAACCATCTTATCCAGAAAACACATGCATGAACCTTTCTATGTCTATAAATTAGGGCAAAATAATCAAGATGTGGTCAAGAGATTAGAAAAAAGGGGCATCACCAAAGTATTTTAAATAAAGCAATTTTTTCTGGAAAAATCCATCATACATGCAGATATAATGACTCTATTAAGTGGCTTACACTATAATCACTGTGTCCTTGTTAAACTTTTTCTCTTGAACTGTATTAGAGCAATCTGGGGAAATAACATCTTCACTATCAGAAGACAAATCAATATACTGTATTCCTCTTTGATTCTTGAAATATGATATATTTGCTTTTCTTTCATTGTCTGGAGTTTCTGGAACACTAGAATCCTCTGGAAAAGAATAAAAGAAGAAAGATATTTTAAGGAACCTGAAAATAAATTTGTTTTTGAGAATATAATCATGCTAAAAAAATCTCAAACTTCAAGTCATTGTTTCTAATATAAAACCTAAAGAAAAAAATTAGTAATCAACCAGGGCTGATAATAAATGACTTTCTGTTTCACAGGATGCTTACTTACCTTACTGAAATTGCAAAATAGACATAGGTTTGTGTTTTTATATGCTAATCCTTTTCCCTGTGCTTTTATTTCCTAGTATTCATTGTTGTCTAAGAGCACAGACACCACAGCCCAAGATTCCAATCTCAACTTAGTCTTGTTACTTCATCTCCTTCAGCCTAATCATCTGCAAAATATAGATACTACTAATCAAGAACAAATATCCAGGCTCGGCTCCTGTAGCTCAGGGAGGAGGGTGCCAGCCACATATACACTGAGGCTGGCGGTTTGAGCCTGGCCTGGGCCTGCTAAACAATGACAACTGCAACCAAAAAAAAAAAAAAATTAGCCAGGCATTGTGGCAGGCACTTGTAGTCCCAGCTACTTGGGAGACTGAGGCAAGAGAATCACTTAAGCCCAAGAGTTTGAGCTTGCTGTGAGCTATGATGCCATGACATTCTACCGAGGGTGACATAGCAAGACTCTGTCTCAAAAAAAAAAGAGCAGATATCCACATAAAATCAGATGATAAGTGTAAGAAGCATTAAGTGCCACGATCAGCATCCCTTAAATAACAAATATTAGCTCTTGCATAAATGTAGGTGCATGGCCTCATTTGTGTCCCCTCCTCATTATTTATGTTTTAAAGTCCTAATCACTAATAACTCAAAATATATTTGGCCATAAGCCTTTAAAAAGGTAATTAAAGTTAAGGCCAGGCACAGCGGCTCATGCCTGTAATCCTAGCACTCAGGGAGGCCAAGGTGGGTAGGTCACCTGAGCCAGAGTGAGACTTCCTCTCTAAAAAAAGCCAGGTGTGTTGTGGCAGGCACCTGTAGTCCCAGCTACTCAGGAGGCTGAGGGCAAAAGAATTGCTTGAGTCCAAGACTTTGAGGTTGCTGTGAGCTGTGACGCCAAGGCACTGTACTGAGGGTCACAAAGTGAGACTGTCCCAATTAAAAAAAAAGTAATTACGGTTAAATGAGGTCACATGGTTGATCTCTATTCTAATTAGACTATATTTGGACATAGGGATTTCAAATTGATTAAGTTAAAGGTGGCCTATAGGGTGGCATCATCGTCCACTATGACTGGCATCCTCTTAAGAGGGAGAGACACTAGGGATTCAAAAGAAGGAAAGGCCATGGGTGGCGCCTGTGGCTCAAAGGAGCAGGGCGCTGGCCCCAAATGCCGACCCCTATATGAGGTTGCTGGGTTCAAACCCAGCACAGGCCAAAAAACTACCAAAAAAAAAAAAGGAAAGGCCATGACAGGACAAGGCAAGGAAAAGGTCACCCTACAAGCCAAGGAGAGAGGCTTAAGCATGGACCAGGGACCAAACATGCCAACCTGACTGTGGGCTTCCACTTTCCAGAACTGTGAGAAAATAATTTCTGTTGCTTAAGTCACCCAGTATGTGGTATTTTATTATGGTAGTCCCAGAAAACTAAATGGCTGGTATTAGCTACCTGTGAGAAACCGGTTGGTAAAGTATTATACCAAGATTTCTTCTCAAGACTGGGTATGGTGGTTCATGCCTGTAATGCTAGCAACTCTGAACTGCTTGAGCTCAGGAGTTCGACACCAGCCTGAGCAAGAACGGAACTACTGTCTCTATGAAAAGTAGAAAAACTAGGATCAGCACCCATAGCACAGTGGTTATGGCACCAGGCATAAGGTTAGCGGGTTGGAACCCAGCCCGGGCCAGCTAAACAACTACAACAAAAAAAATAGCTAGGTGTTGTGGTGGGCACCTGTAGTCCCAGCTACTTGGGAGGCTGAGCCAAGAGAATCGCTTAAGCCCAAGAGTTGGAGGTTCCTGTGAGCTGTGACGTCACGGCACACCACTGAGGGTGGCAAAGTGAGACTCTGTCTCAAAAAAAAAAAAGAGAAAGAAAAGGGCAGCACCTGTGGTTCAGTGAGTGGGGCACCAGCTCCATACCAAGGGTGGAGGGTTCAAACCAGGCCCTGGCTAAACTGCAAAATTACTATTTTACAAAAAAATAGTCAGGTGTTGTGGTGGACACCTGTAGTCCTAGGTACTCGGGAGGCTGAGGCAAGAGAATCACCTAAGTCCAAGAGCTGGAGGTTGCTGTGAGTTGTGACGCCACAGCACTCTACCGGGGTGACAAAGTAAGATCCTGTCTCTAAAAAGAAAAAAAAGCAGAAAAACTAGCCCAGAGTTGTGGCGGGCGCCTGTAGCCCCAGCTACTCAGGAGGTTACCAGAGATTGAGGCAATCTAGGAGTTTAAAGTTGCTGTGAACTATGACATCACAGCAGGGCTACAGAGTGAGACTGAAGGCTGAAACAAAAATCTGGGGAGGCTGAGACAAGAGTATGAGGTTGCTGTGAGCTATGACACCATGGCATTCTACTGAGGGTGACAAAGTGAGATTCTGTCACAAAAAAAAAAAAAAGAATTACGAGGCTTGGCACCCAGAGCACAGTGGTTATGTGCCAGCCACATACATGGAGGCTGGGGGGTTTGAACCTGGCGCAGGCCTGCTAAACAACGAGACCTGCAACAAAGAGCCGGGCGTTGTGGTGGGCACCTATAGTCCTAGCTTCAATGGGAGACTGAGGCAAGAGAATCGCTTAAGCCAAAGAGTTTGAGGTTGCTGTAAGTTATAATGCTACAGCACTCCACTGAGGGCGTCATAGTGAGACTGTCTCACCAAAAAAAAAAAAAAAATTAAAAAGCAATGACCAGATGAATCTTTAGTTCAAAGGTTTAAAAAAAATTAAATTGCATACAAACTTTGTAGACTGGCTCAGCGCCTGTGGCTCAATCGGCTAAGGCGCCAGCCACGTACACCTAAGGTGGCGGGTTCGAATCCCCAGCCCGGGCCCGCCAAACAACAATGATGGCTGCAACCAAAAAATGTCCGGGCGTTGTGGCAGGAGCCTGTGGTCCCAG
>CAUYQV010181699.1:0-17146 GCA_963574575.1 Galagoides demidoff
ATGGCTGGGTGTTGTGGCGGGCGCCTGTGGTCCCAGCTACTTGGGAGGCTGAGGCAGGAGACTCGCTTGAGCCCAGGAGTTGGAGGTTGCTATGAGCTGTGATGCCATGGCACTCTTCCCAGGGGGATAGCTTGAGGCTCCATCTCAAAAAAAAGAAAAAAAAAAAGAAATAAGTACTTTGAGAAATTTAATTTGGTATTAACAATATACTCAACTAATAATGTACCATGTAGCACAGTAATAAAAATAAGTAAATAAAAATAGAATGAAATAAGAAACATAAACTCTTGTTAGTATGTTAACTACAGTAATGTATGAGAAGAAAGTTATGTAAAATTTTATGTGCTTCTTTCAAATAAAACCATTCTTCTGACACTTCTACTAGTCTTCCTTGCCCATTTTATTCTCTGAATTTCCCATTTCTGGGTATACTATTTCTTTTCAAATCTGTTCTGTATTCACTCTGCTTTGTGGTTATTTCTAACCTCTATATTAATTTTTCAAATACATATTTGTAAATTGCCAGATATGTGCATTGTAAATTCCCAACCCCCTTTCTGCTTTGTTAGAATTTGTGGGGGGTGGGTGGGGTTTTAAGCCAAAAGGATAGGGGATATGGACATTGAGGATTGTGTTATTCCAGGAAACTAAATCAACTGTATTGAATAGTGTTTGTATATAAATGCAGTTTCATCATAAATATAAGATTCAGAAGTTATGGTTACTTTTTCTCATTTTCAGGAGATTGCAGTGTTGATGACCAACTAGAGCAGAGTCAAGAAATTCAGGAAAGACATTTCTGGCAAACTCCTTTTATCAAGAACAAAATACTGACTGTAGAGAGAGGTAATGTATTAGGAAAAGTGTTCACATTGGATATAGACCCAGTTCCTTCCATAAAAATACCTTATAAATGTGACCTATGTGGCATAAGTTTGCAGTACATTTCAGAATTAATTATCAATAAGAAAAAGTATTTAAGGAAAAAGCCTGATGACCTTAATGCATACAGAAAATTGTTCCTCAATATTAACCGTGAAAAAACTCATATGGGAGAGAAACCTTATGAATTAATTCAAAATAGAAAATACCTCAGTCATAATGAAGACTTCGTTACATACATGAAAATTCAAAATTTAGAGCAATCCTTTGAATTTGAGAAATGTGAGAAAGATATCCATGAGAAGGCAGTTTTTACTTACAAGCAAGCTTACACAGGAGACAGTCCTTATGAACATAATAAATGCAGTAAATTACTCTGTAGTCATTCAGCTTTCACTGTCCATAACATGGCCCCCAAAAGAGGAAACTTTCATGAGTTTAATGAACATGGGAGAATTTTTGAAAAATCAGTTCCTCTGAAACCTAGAGTTCATTTGGAGGTGAAACAGTATGAATGTATTGAAAATGCAGATAATTTTAGTAGATCAAGCTTTGCTAACACAGGAGAGAAAACATTTGAATGTAACAGAACAGGGGAGCCTTTGTGCAAGAAGTTAGTACTTAACGCAACTCAGAGAACACATAGAGATGAGAAAGTCTATGAATGTAATGAATGTGGAAAAGTGTTCTGTGAAAAGTCAAAACTTAGTACCCATCAAAGAATCCATGCAGGGGAGAAACCCTTTGAATGTAATCAATGTGGGAAATGCTTCTCTAGGAAATCTCTTCTCACATTACATCAGAGAATCCACACAGGAGAGAAACCCTATAAATGTAAAGAATGTGGGAAATGCTTTTCTAGAAATTCACACCTTATAATACATCAGAGAACTCACACAGGAGAGAAACCCTATGAATGTAAGGAATGTGGAAAAAGTTTCTACCATAAGTCATATCTCACAGTACATCAGAGAATTCACACAGGGGAGAAACCCTATGAATGTAATCAATGTGGGAAAACCTTCATAAGCAACTCAGTCCTCACAGTACATCATAAAACACACACAGGTGAGAAACCCTATGAATGTGATGAATGTGGGAAATCTTTCTCTAGGAATTCATATCTTACAATACATCAGAGAACTCACACAGGTGAGAAACCCTATGAATGTAAGATGTGTGGCAGAACCTTTTGTCATAAGTCAGATGTCACCAAGCATCAGAAGATTCACATAGGGGGAAAACCTTATGAATGCATTCAGTGTGGGAAAACCTTTAGTCGCAACTCAGGTCTAAAAGTACATCAGAGAACACACACAAAGGAGAAACCTTATGGATGTAGTGAATGTGGGAAATCTTTTTCTGAGAAATCAGTCCTCACAGTACATCAAAGAATCCACACAGGGGAAAAACCATATAAATGTAATGAATGTGGTAAAACTTTCTATAATAAATCAGACCTCACCAAGCATCAGAGAACACACACAGGTGAGAAACCCTATGAATGTAAGGAATGTGGTAAATTCTTCTCTAGGAATTCATACCTTACAATACACCAGAGAACTCATACAGGAGAAAAACCTTATGTATGTAAAAAATGTGAGAAAACATTCTGCTTTAAGTCAGACTATACAGTACATAAGAGAACACACAGAGGGGAGAAATCTTACCATTGTAATGAATGTGGGAAAACCTTCACTTGCAACTCAGTCCTCAGATCACATCAGAGAACACACACAGGGGAGAAGCCCTATAAATGTACTGAGTGTGGTAAATCCTTCTCTGAGAAGTCAGTCCTTACTGTACATAAGCGAATACACACAGGGGAGAAACCTTATGAATGTAATGAATGTGGGAAGTCCTTTTATCATAAGTCAGATCTCACTAAACATCAGAGAACACACACAGGGGAGAAACCCTATGAATGTGATCAGTGTGGAAAAAGCTTCAGTTGCAACTCAGGCCTCAAAGTACATCAGAGGAAACACATGGAGAAACCCCATGAATGTAACGATTATAGAATCACCTCTGAGAATTCAGTTCTCACAGTGTGTCCAAGGATACACAGAAGGGAAAAAATCTTAAAAGTATAGCAATGAAAGATATCTTTCTCTATGAATTTATACCTCAAAATATGTAGTAGAATTCACATAGAATGTGACCCCTCTAAAGGTAAGGAACATGGCAAATCTTTTACCATAAGTCATCTTTCAAAGTAAATAAGAAAATACAAACAGGGAAAATACTATATTACTGCAAAGAATATTTGAAAAGTTTTTGTAAGACAACTAAAAATACACGTAGAAGGAACTCTGCTAATGCATAAAGGGAATGTGAGGAAATATTTTACTGTAAATTAGAACTTTTTTTTTTTTGGTTGGGTCTGGGTTTGAACCTACCACCTCCGGCATATGGAGCTGGTGCCCTACCCTTTTGAGCCATAGGCGCAGCCCTAAATTATAACTTATTAATGAACAACTTATATAGGAGATAATCCTCTGCCTCAGATATAGGTAAATAATATTCCAGAAAATGGCCATTAATAAAAATCAGTGGAACCAGAATTTAGGAAAAATCATCAACGTCTTGGTGTGAGTTTTTTTTTTGTTTGTTTTTTGAGATATTTACTTATTTTATATTTGAGAAATAATAAGGGTAGTACTCAAAGAATGCAGTGAATGTAGTTGATCCTATGTCAAGAAGTGCCATTTTACTGAGCAAGATAATTCATAATTGAGATAAAGTCATAATGGATGTTTTGACTTTGAAGGCATTAATAAAAGTTCAGATTTTATTGTATCTCAAGATTGTATTAAAGAAAGCCTGTTAACTTAGGAAATATGGATAGAAATTTTCTTCTAGATACAATGTTATGCTGAAAGTCATGTTTGTTTTATTCTGCCTGATTTTTTTATGAAAATCTAACAGGAAATAGACTTTTAAAAAATATAAACTAACATATGAATGTTTTATAAAAGCATAAATAAATTGAATACTTTTCTTAGTTTCTGATTCCAGTTTGGGGGGAATGTGCATCATTGTGTGACCCTATCGTGAGCTATCATGTGTCTTTTTTTTTGAGACAGTCTTACTCTGTCACGCTGGATAGAGTGCAGCATCATCTCAATACACTGCAACCTCAAACTCCTGAGTTCAGGCAATCCCCCTTCCTCAGCTTCCCAGGTAGCTGGAACTACAGGTGTGTACTACTGCATCCAGCTAGTTCGATTTTTTAGTAGAGATGGGGATCTTCCTTTTGCTCAGACTGGTCTCAAACCCCTATTCTCAAGCATGCCTCCTGCCTCAGCCTCCCAGAGTGGTAGAATTCCAGGCATGAACCACTCTACCTAGTCCATCACATATCTTGATTAGTCTGTTCCTCATTTAAACTACTGTCTCTGCATGTACTGCCTAATAGTCTATTTCATCCAATAACTTACCCCTGGGGACTCAGGATGGACCATCCTCTTACCATAACATACACTAGGACCAGCTAAAGGCAGTGGCATATACCTTGGCCTTCAGGCTGAGTCTGCCTCCTCTTGCTTGGTGCAAAAAGAGGAGAAACAACTTTAAGTGTATATATGCAGCTAGAAGGCTTCCTAGAATCCTCTAGGACAACTGACCTTGGTGTTCAAATTCAGATTCACAAGAAGCTCAATGGGAGTAGCTTTCTTGAATCCAAGCCTTTTTTTTTTTTTTTGAGACAGAGCCTCAAGCTATCACCCTGGGTAGAGTGCCATGGCATCACAGCTCATAGTAACCTCCAACTCCTGGGCTCAAGCGAGTCTCCTGCCTCCACCTCCCAAGTAGCTGGGACCACAGGTGCCTGCCACAATGCCTGGCCATTTTTTGGTTGCAGCCATTGTTGTTGTTTGGTGGGCCTGGGCTGGGGATTTGAACCCGTCACCTTAGGCGTACGTGGCTGGCGCCTTAGCCAATTCAGGCGCCGAGCCCAAGCCTTTTGACTTGATTATAGCCCACCCTTTTAAGTAGGCTGGTGTAGTTTTAGTGTGATATTTGATAGCATGACCCTGATGTACCTATTGTAGCTTAGAAGTATTGAAAAAGTAGTTGGAAGTAAGTGCATACCATTCCCAAACCCTCTTCACTTAACCCTTAACCACCTTCAAGCCCTGTTCTAGATTTTGTGTTTGTTGACTTTTTGTGTCACAACTTTTATCATTTCTTTTCATATATGCACATATATTATTGTGTATATCAGCACATTATTGTTTTGCAAGTATTTATATTGGGGGAATATGTGTTCTTCAACTTTTGTCTTTAAATGATGATTTTAACCTTTTTATGTATTGATATATCTAGTTTTAGTTAATTTTAATATAGTGAATGACTTTATATGTGTTATATTATTCATTTTCTTTTTTATAAAAGCTCCTAATTCATAGTTTCACTATTAAAACAATAAACTTTGAAAAATTTTACAAAACAACTCAGGTATAATTTAAACATGTAAAATATACTTTATATTAGAATTTGTATTAGTCCTATTTAAATCTTATTTTTGCAGGTGGACATCATCTTTGGGTTTAATGTGCAGTTCTTGGCTTTTATGGTCTGTGGTTCCAGTGAAAGTTCAGTTTTCATAGTCTTTCTGGTGTAGTTTTCTTTTGTTTATTTTATCTAGTATAGCTGGTTCTTCCATTTGTGCCCAGTGGTGGTGCTGCCACATGAGGGAGCCTCAGGAATTTCTCCAGTCTAGGCTATGAGTGTCTCCTGATGGAGGTGAGGGAGATTCTTAGTCCTCATAAAGACCAAAAGGCTTCCTGCACAATACTTGTCTTGCCTGAGTCTCACTTGCCTTAGTGCCAGGGGTCCTCAAACTTTTTAAACAGGGGGCCAGTTCACTGTCCCTCAGACTGTTGGAAGGCCGGACTGCGGGCCCCAGGATGAGTCAGCTGCTAAGTAGGACAGTCAGCAGCAGCAGAACACCCATCTGGCTGGATAAATGTCCTTGATGGGCCTCATGTGGCCCGCAGGCTGTAGTTTGAGGACACTTGCTAGTTTGTTCGGAAAGGGAGGCAATTCCTTAGCTTCCTTATTGTTGGGGGATTATCCATATCTGTCCTCCTTAACAGGGGTTTCAGGCTGGCTAAAAGTTTTAAAAAGGAATTCCTTTTTACTTCAGGAAGAAGAATGAGCTTACCAGAACTGCTTTCTGTTGCTAGCTCAGGAGTTGGGAAATGCTAGGTCTCAGTCACCTTATTCTATTGAGTGGAGAGAGAGAAGGTACTGTCTGTTGAGTTGCTCCTCCAGTTCTCTGGTCATATGCCAGTTTATCTATTTACCACTTTTCAGAGTTTTCCTTTACTTGTCCCTTATTTCTAGAGTAAGTGTTTAGCAAAGAGGAGCAGGGAGAAGTGGGAGCATGCCATTTTGTCTAAAGACTCTGTACCAATAGTTTGCTTTTTTTTGTTCTTAGAGACAGAGTCTCAGTATGTCATCCTCAGTAGAGTGCAGTGGTGTCACAGATCACAGCAACCTCAAACTCTTGAGCTCAAGCAATTTTCTTGCCTCACCTTCTCTTTATAGCTGGGACTATAGGCACCCCCCACAACCCCAGCTATTTGTTTGTTGTTTGTTTCTTTGTTTGTTTAGCAGGCCCAGGTGGGTTCAGACCTACCAGCTGAGGTGCATGTGGCCAGTGTCCTAACCACTGAGCTACAGGTGCTGAGCCTGCTTTTGTTTTTTATTTATTCCATCTATTTTTCCTCCTTATCTACCTTTTTCAATGTATACTTTTCATATTCCATTTAATCAGCAATATTGGCTTAACTTAAAAAATTATCACATATATCACATAGATCTTTCTTTGAAGTGTATATTATGTTTTTAAATTTTATCATAGTCTACCTTCAAATAATAAATCATTTAACCTTAAAGTACAAAAAAGTATAAAAATTTATACTTACATATCCCCTCTCCTATTTTACACTCTGGTAATAATTTTTGTTTCTATCTTTCCTATTTATCCCACAGTGTACATTTGTGCTTGCTTTAAACAGTTACCTTTTTCACCAGGCACAGTGGCACAGGCATGTAATCCCACCTACTGAGGAGGGTAAATTGGAAGGATCCTTAGAGCTCAGGGGTTTGAGACCAATGTGGGCAACATAATGAGACCATATCTCAAACAAACAGCAACAACAAATCCACTAGTGGAGAGGGAGGGGGTAAATTGGCCAACTAGAGGCGGCTTTCATCAGAAGCTCTCTTCCAGAAGAGTGAAAATTGGACTGAAGAAAACTCAGAGTAGTTGAAATTGGGATTTGGATCACAAATAGAGAAATCAAGGCACTCAGCAACCCCACTGAGACAAACTGTGAGGATGAAGATGAGACAGAGGCAAGAAGAGAACAGAGGATGGTTACAGAGTGCACCAAACTGAATGATCCTGGTGAATAGAAGGGTAAGGACCCCCCCCCCCCAATCCAGGAGCTCTACACCTCACATGAGAGTGCTACAAGGGAAGAAAGTCCAGATTTCCTGTACCTAGGATTATCCTTCTCTGGGTCCCCCTCCTGTCTGGCAGAATAGTGAGCAATTTTGGCTTCAGCCACCCTGCAGCTACAACCCATCCCCCATCTTTCATTTGTTTCCAGGCAAGCTGGCAAGCTGGAGCACTAGCCAGACCCAGACAGCCTGGAGGGGCTTCCCTACCCCAAGGCACCAGGAAGATAAAGGAGCTTTGAATCCCACCCAGCTCCTATAGCAACTGAGGAAATAAGGGTGACAGAGACTACTTACTCTGTCACTGGCACCATTGGGATTTTTAACTGGCCATGGGAGGAAAGGGAGAAAGACCTGCCCTCCAACATGTCTGACAGGATCTCTGAAGAGACCTCTGTATTGTGTGGCCCAACCCCCACTGCAGAGGTAATGGTGACTCAACACTAACTTTGGCAAGGTAGGATCTCTCCAGAGTCTCCATCTCTCTCTTTCTCTACTGTCTTGAGTGGTTCTGTCTGGCATCTGTCAGGGGCCTTCTCAGCAGGCTCCCTCCTAATCCCCACCACCACCTATCCACTTAGATTAGGGGCAAATGGCAAGCCACAGATCTCCCACTCCCAACCACATGCAAAAGCTGAGGCCCAGACTTTAGTGAAAAATACAGCTTTTTAAATTTGTTTGCCCATGGGGCTAGATCTGTTGCTGGAACAGTTTGGCAAACCTCACATTGCCCTTCTCCTACCACAGGCAAAAGTCACAGCATTTTCAAACCTGTTACAGCCCAAACTCTGGGGATAACCTGGTTCTGTTAATTTGTTTGAGAGCAGGACTAGTCTTTGGGCTGGAATAGTTTGGCTTGCTATCCGGAAGCTGCCCCTGGCCTGGGAGTGTCACCTAGGGTTCCTGTACCCAGCTGCACCCTGCCCAAACTAGAGATAGTAAGGCTGGTTCTCAGAGACCCTCAATCTCTGTAGCCCTGAGGGGGAGCTTTGGGAGGCTATGTTTAGGAGGGGCCACAGGTGTAAGTGGTAACTGAGTTGACCAGTCAGTGACAAAGGGGTGTGGTGAGCTCCATATTCTGGGCCTCTGGATCTAATTTCAGCCTTATAGTTTTAGTTTCTAATCAGGTCTCCTGCATGCTGCCAAAGGGATTCCAACTACATTACATCTCAAAAACAATTTAGGGACAACCTAACATTCAGCTTAAAAAGTATAATAAATATATAAATAAGTGAAAATACATGGAGAAAAATCAGCAGAAACCAGGAAACATGAAAAATCACGGTAGATCAACTCCCCTCAAGATATTACAAGGGAGATACAGCTGAAAATATCATCCATAGAGAAATTATGGAAATTACAGAAATAGAATTCAGAATATGCTTGGCAAATATGCTGGATGGAATTCAGGAGAAGATGGAAAAAGTAATCCAAAAAGAAGTCCACAAACTTAGTGAAATTAAAGACAAAGTCACCAAGGATCTAGATGTAAATAGGAAAGATAACAGCAGAGCTCAAGGATTTGAAAGAGGCATTCAAGGAGTTTCAAAACACAGTAAAGAGTCTCAGCAATAGAAGAGAACATGGAGAAAGAAAGAATCTCAGAAATCAAAAATGAGACTTTTGAACTAATCCAAGCATTCAAAGAGGCAGAAGAAGAAAGTAAGGGCAGAACTATCTCTGGGAGAGATAGGGGACTATACCAAACACATGAATTTATGAATCATACAAATTCCTGAAGAGAGTCTTAAAAGCATGGAACCTCTACTTCAGGACATCATGGTGGAGAATTTCCCAAGCATTGTGAGAAACCCAGAAATTCAGATATTAGATAGTTTCAGAACCCCAGCATGACTCAATTCAAACAAAGCATCATCTAGATGTGTTGTAATTAACTTGGCCAAAGTCAAAATGAAAGAGAAAATTCTGCAAGCAGCCAGGCGTAAACAACTTCTTACCTGCAAGGGAAAAAATATCAGTGCGACACAGACTTTTTAGGTGAAACTTTTCAAGCCACAAGAGGGTGGTTATCTATCTTTAACCTTCTTAAAACAGTTTTCAGCCCAGGATTCTATACCCTGCTGAACTAATTTCATAATCAACAGAAAATCAAAAAGATTTCTGACATGCAAACATTGAGGAATTTTGCCACAATAAGACCAGCTGTTCAGGAAGTACTCAGACCCATTCTTCACAGTGACTGTCAAAATGGACTACAACCAAAGTAAAGACACCCAGAAACTAAAGGACAAAGCCTAGGTACTGCCATGGGGCAAGTGGCAAAACTTAAGTTTTGTTCACAAAACAAGATGAACAGAACACCATACTTGTCAATTTCTCTCAATAAACATGAATGACTTGAATTCTCCACTGAAGAGGTATAGGCTGGATGAGTGGATGAAAAAACACAAATTAACTATATGCTGTATTCAGGAAACGCATCTAAACCTCTAAGGACCAAACAAAATTCAGGGTGAAGAGTTGGAAAACAGTATTTTTGGCAAACAGAAATCAGAAGAAAGGCAGGGGTTGCAAGCTTATATGAAGATACAATTGGATTTAAACTAATAAAAATAAAGACAAAGATAGTCACTATATATAATGCTCAAGGAAACAATACAATAAGAAGACATTTCAATACTAAGTGTCTATGCACCCAACTTAAATGCCCACAGACATTTAAAACAAACACTTAACAAATCTAAACAATATGATATCCTGCAACACCATAATACCTTGGGACTTCAAAATCCCTCTGAAAGAACTGGACAGATCCTCCAAGAACAAACTAAACAAAAAGGCAATGGACTTTAGAACAGAAGGACTTAGCAGACATATACAGAACATTCCATCCCAATAAAATTGAGCATACATTCTACTCATCAGCCCATGGTCATCTTCCAAAATTGATCATATCTTAGGGCACAGGTCAAATCTCAACAAATATAAAAGAACAGAAATCATACTTGTATCTTTTCACATCACCATGGTATAAATGTATAATGCAACTTCAACCAAAATCTTTATCCCACATAAATTCATGGAAACTAAATTAAAAAAAAATGATATCGAAACCACAACCTATCAAAATGTGTGGGATACTGCAAAGGAGGTAGTCCTAAGAGGGCTTAGATAAATGCCCATATCCAGAAAAAATAAGGAGCACACATCAGTAACCTAATGAACCATCTCAAAGAGTTGGAAAAGAAAGAGCAATCCAATTCAAAGCCTAGCAGAAGAGGAAACAACCAAAATCAAATCAGAATTAAAAGAAATTGAGAACATAAGCTTGTTCAGAAGACCAGTAAAACAAAAAGTTGTTTTTTGAAAAGATTAATAGAACTGATAAACCCTTGGCCAGATTAATTAGAAACAGAAAAGTAAGATCTCTAATAACCTCCATCAGAAATGAAAAAGGGAAAATAGTAACAGATACCACTGAGATACAAACATGATCACTGATTACTACAAAAAACTCTATGCCTAGACATTTGAAAACATGGAGGAAATGGACCAATACCTAGAATCACACCACCTCCCTAAAATCAACCAAAAAGAATTAGAAATTTTAAACAGACCAGTATCACTCACTGAAATCGCATCAACAGTACAAAATCTTCCAAAACAGAAATGTCCTGGACCAGATGGTTTCACATCAGAATTCTACCAAAATTTCAAAGAGTTCATACCTATATTGTAGAACCTATTCCAAAACAAAAAGAAGGAAGGAATCCTCCCTAACACATTCTATGAAGCAAACATCACCCTGATACCAAAATCAGGAAAGGACCCAACAAAAAAGGAAAACTACAGACAAATATCATTAATGAATATTGACACAAAAATATTCAATATTCAATAAAGTCCTAGGAAACAGAATACAGCAACACATTAAAAAATTATACATCATGGGCGGCGCCTGTGGCTCAAAACTGTAGGGCACTGGCCCCATATATTGGAGGTGGTGGGTTTGCTCCAGCCAAAAAAAAAAAACTGAAAAAAAAAATTATACATCATGATCAAATGGGCTTTCTTCCAGGGATGCAAGGTTGGTTCAACATACATAAACCTGTAAATTTAATTTACCACATAAATAGAAGCAAAAACAAAGTCCATATGATTCTTTCAATAGACACAGAAAAAACATTTGACAAAACTCATCCTTTTCTGATGTGAACACTTAAGAAAATAGGCATAAATGGGACATTTCTTAAACTGATAGAGGCCATCTACAACAAACTCATAGCCAATATCATACTGAGTGGAATAAAATGGAAATCATTACCACTTAGAACTAGAACTGGACAAGGACGTCCACTATTACCACTGCTATTCAACATAGTAGGGGAAGTCCTTGGTAATGCAATCAGACATAACAAGGTTTTCAAGGGTATCTTTTTCTTTTTTTGAGACAGAGTCTCACTATGCTGCCCTCAGTAGAGTGCTGTGGCATAACAGTTGACAGCAACTTCAAACTCTTGGGCTTTAAGTGTTTCTCTTGCCTCAGCTTCCAAGTAGCTGGGAACCACAGGTGCTCCCCACAATGCCCAGCTATTTTTTTTATTGTAGTTGTCATTGTTGTTTTAGCAGGTCTGGGCTGGGCTCGAATCCCCAGCCCTGGTGTATGTGGCTGGCACCATAACCACTGAGCTATAGGCACTGAGCCAATCACTGTATTCAAATGGGGACAAAAGAGGTCAAACTCTTCTTCTTAGTTATAATATGATCTTATACTTGCAAAACACCAGGTACTCAACCATAAGACTCCTGGAAGTGATCAAGGAATACAGTAACATCTTGGTATACAAAATCATTGTCTACAAATCACTAGCCTTCATATACTCCAATAACATGAAACTGAATAAATAAAGACACAATATCCTTCATAGTAGCTTCAAAGAAAATGAAATATCTGGGCATATACCTAACAAAGGATGTGAAGAATTTTAATAGAGAGAACTATGAAACCCTGAGAAAAGAAATAGCAGAAGACATTAACAAATGGAAAAACATACCATGCTCATGGGCAGGAAGAATTGCCACTGTTAAGATGTCTGTACTACCCAAAGTGATTTGCAGATTTAATACAATCTCCATTAAAGCACCAATGTCTGGCCAGCTGTGGTGGCTCACTCCTGTAATCTTAGCACTTTGGGAGGCCCAGGTGGGTGGATTGCTCGAGCTCACAGGTTTGAGACCAACCTGAGCGAAAGCGAGACCCTGTCTCTACTAAAAAATGAAAAATTGAGGCAAGAAGATTGCTTGAGCCCAGTAATTTGAGGTTGCTATGAGCTATGACACCAAGCACTCTACCAAGTGTAACAAAGTGAGACTCCATCTCAAAAAATGAAAAATAAGAAAAAAATAAAGCACCAAAGCAATACTTTGAAGAATTTGAAAAAAAAAAAAAACAAATAGCTAATGTAATTTCAAGAAATTAGAACAAATCTGGAGACATCATGTTATCAGACTTCAGGTTACACTACAAGGCTACAGTGATCAAAACAGTATGATACTGACACAAAAATAGAGATACAGATCTATGGAATAGAATAGAGAACCTGGAGATGAACACAGCCACATATTGCCATCTAATCTGTGATAAACCAAACAAAAGCATACAATGGGGGAAAGAATCCCTATTTAATAAATGGTGCTGGGAGAACTTGCTAGCCACATGTAAAAGACTGAAACTGGACTCATGCTTCGTACCACTTATAAAAATCTACTCTTGCTGGATAAAAGATTTAAATTTAAGATACAAAACAATAAAAGTTTTAGAAGAAAATTGGGGGAAATTCTTGATAATATTGGCCTGGGAAAGACTTAATGAAGAAGACCATGTTGGCAATTGCAGCAAAACCAAAAATTAAAAAAATGGGACATGATCAAGCTAAAAACAGCTAAGGATACAATTAAAGCTAACAGCCTTCAGAATGGGAGAAGATATATGCATACTGTGAATCTGACAAAGGGCTGCTAAGTAGAATCTGTGGAGAACTCAAACTAATCTACAAGAAAAGATCAAACAGGCTCAGCACCTGTAGCTCAGTGATTAGAGCACCAGCCACATACACTGTGGTTGGCAGGTTCAAACCTGGCCTGGACCTGCTAAAACAGCAATGACAACAGCAACAAAAAAAGAGCCAGGTATTGTGATGGGTACCTGTAGTCCCAGCTACTTGGGAGGCTGAGGCAAAAGAATCACTTAAGCCCAAGAGTTTGAGGTTGCTGTGAGCTGTGACATGGTGGCACTCTACTGAAGGCAACATAGTGAGACTCTATCTCAAAAAGAAAAGAAAAGAAAGAAGCAAGCAACCCCATCTATCACTGGTCAAGAAACATAAACCAAACCTTCATTGAAGAAGACATATGAATGGCTAACAAACATATGGAAAAATGCTCATTATCCCTAATCATCAGAGAAATGCAAATCAAAACCACCCAGTAAGAAATAGCCCACAAAGTCCCAAAGCTGCAGATGCTGGCATAAATGTGGAGAGAAGGGATCATCACATTTACACTGCTGGTGTGATTGCAAACTAATACAGCCTTTATGGAAAGAAGAAGAATCTTCAAAGTGCTAAGTGTAAACCTTCCATTTGATCCTGCAATCCCATTACTAGGCATCTACTGAGAAGAAAAAAAATTATTTTTCCATAAGGACATTTGCAGTAGAATGTTCAGTGAAGCCCAATTCACAATTGCCAAGATGTGGAATCAACCCACATGCCTATCCACTCATGAATGAATTAATAAACTGTGGTATATGTATACTATGGAATACTATTCAGCCATAAAAAGATGGAGAGTTTACATCTTTTGTATTTACCTGGATGGAGTTGAAGAACATTTTTCTTAGTAAAGAAAAAATAGAAAAGCAAGTATCCAATGTTGGCAATACTAATATGAAAACAATAGATTAACAACTATACCCCCACATGAGAGAAAAACACAATTAAATTCAAGTACGGGGAAGGGGAGAGGGAAGGAAGGAGGTAAGGGAGGGGGATTAGTAAGTTCTCACCTATTAGGCACAATGTAAGGGTATGCAGCACACCTCCTGGGTGAAGGGTTCAACTACAACTTGAACTCTACCTAACAAACAATGTAACCTAATCATTTGTACCCTCATATTAATCTGAAATTTTAAAAGTCCACCAATGAATTACCTTTATAAATAAGTTGAGGCTTTTTTGAGTCTCACTTTGTCACCCTTGGTGAGTGCCATGGCATCATAGCTCACAGCAGCCTCAAACTCTTGGGCTCAGGTGATCCTCTTGCCTCTGCCTCCCAAGTAGCTGGGACTACAAGTGGCTGTCACAATACCTGGCTATTCAATAAATTTTAAAGTGATAAATATTTTATATTTGTCTCCTTATTTACCATTTCTGGCTAATTCTCCATTCTTTTGTGGATATTCAAATTTTCATATGGCTTTTTTTTCCTTTTTTTCCTAAGAGTTCCATTTAACATTTCTGGTGATGCAGTTTTCTTTATGATGACTACTCCCAGCTCTTGGTTTTGTAGGTGGTCAAAAGACAGTTTTTGCTTTTTGTGAAGGACATTTTAGCTAGATATAGAATTCTGGGTTGGGAGTTTTTCTTTTTCTTTTCTTTCTTTTCTCTTTTTTTTTTCTTTTCCTTTTCTTTTTTTTTCTTTCTTTCTTTTTTTTGGGGGGGGGAGGACAGAATGTCACTTTGTCACCCTCGGTAGAGTGCCATGCCATCATAGCTCAAGCAATTCTCTTGTTTCAGCCTCCTAAACAACTGGGACTATAGGCGCTCACCACAGTGTTTGGCTATTTTTTAGATACAGGGTCTTGCTGTTGCTCAGGCTGGTCTTGAATTCATGAGCTCAAGTAATCCATCCATCTCAGCTTCCCCAGAGTGCTTGGATTATAAGTGTGAGCCACCATGCCCGGTCTGGGAGTTTTTCTTTTTCTTTTTTTTTTTTTTTTTAACTGTAAAGATGTTATTCCATTGTCTTGTTTTTCTTAAATTGTGATGTGAAATCTGAGATAATTTTTAAATCTTTGTTCCTTTGGATGTGTACTTTTTGCCTTGCTCCTTTTAACATAATTTTCTTAAGTTTTTAAGGAATTTGATTATGAGGTACCTTTGAGTGTTTTTTTCTTTGCATTTTTTTGTTTAAGATTCTTTGATCCTCTTCAGTCATCATTTTCATTAATTTTGGAAATGATTTGATACTATTTTGAAAATATTTTCCTCTTCTCTTTTTCTGGGACTTTAATTGTATTCATTTTTTATCACAAAGCATTGTGTCATGAACACTAAGGCTTTCATTTCTAATTTTATTTTTTTAACTTTTTCTATAATATATTTTAAAATTTTGGACATCTACTCTGTTATCAAGTTCACAAAGTTTTTCTTTTATATTAATTACATTTGGTAATTTAAGAAAGAGTCTCTGGAAGTTCTCTTTAGTTCCTGTTTTGTATTTTTCTTTCCTGTCATCATTGTTTTCCTTAGTCCTTGAATGTATGTATCATATTTATAATAAGTGATATAAAGTGTTTTTTTAAATTAACTTCATCATACATTTTTTTCCTCCATCTCATGTTGTTTTTATTTGCTGCTTTTTGTACTGGTTATGTGTTGCCTTTTATACTTCTTACCATCTATTTGGTATTTTTTAATTAAAAAATTTAAAATAAATTTTAATTTAGATTTACAAACATGGTGAAGATAGTATAGATAGTTCCCATTTACTGCATACGCAGTTTCTCTGTAATTGATGTGGTACATTTCTTACAATTAGAGAACTAATAATTGATACATTATTATTAAGTGATATCCATACTTTACTTTGATTTCCTTTATTTGTTTTTTGTTTGTTTGAGACAGAGTCTCTCTCTTGTCACTCTGGGTAGATTGCTGTGGCATCATAACTCACAGCAACCTCAAACTCCTGGGTTCAACCAATCCTCTTGCCTCAGCCTCCCAGGTAGATGGGACTATAAGTGTAAGCCACCATGCCTTCCTAATTTTTCTCTTTTTAGTGAGGATGGGGTCTCACTCTTGCTCAGGCTGGTCTTGAACTCCTGAGTTCAAGCAGTTCTCCCACTTCAGCCTCCCAGAGTGCTAGGATTACACCATGCCCAGCCTATTTAGATTTTTGTAAAATTTAATGTCCCTTTCAGGAAACCCTATCTGTTAGTAGTTAATTCTAGTTATTCTCTCAGTCTTATTCCTCAACAACCAGTAAATCTGCTTTCTATCTCTATGGAGTTGCCTATTGGGGAAATTTTATATAAATGGAATCATATATACTTTGTTGCTATTTGTTTCTAGCTTCTTTCACTTAGCATGATGTTTTTAAAGAACATTTTTTATCATGTGAGAGTGGTTGATTCCTTTTTATGGCTGAATAATATTTCATTATATTTGCTACATTTTGTTCATCCATTTTTCAGTTTGTGTACATTTAGACTGTTTCTACATTTTGTCTACTATGAATAACTTGCTATGAACATTTATATTAAGAGTATTGGCTCGGCTCGGCGCCTGTGGCTCAATCGGCTAAGGTGCCAGCCACGTACACCTAGGGTGGCGGGTTCGAATCCCCAGCCCGGGCCGCCAAACAACAATGGTGGCTGCAACCAAAAAATGGCCGGGCGTTGTGGCGGGTGCCTGTGGTCCCAGCTACTTGGGAGGCTGAGGCAGGAGACTCGCTTGAGCCCAGGAGTTGGGGGTTGCTGTGAGCTGTGATGCCATGGCACTCTACCCAGGGGGATAGCTTGAGGCTCCATCTCAAAAAGAAAAAAAAAAAA
>CAUYQV010181700.1:0-20649 GCA_963574575.1 Galagoides demidoff
GAGGGAGGGAAGGGAGGGAGAGGGGAAGGGAGGGGGTGGGTTGATAGAGGGAGGGTCGGTAGGGGGACCACACCTATGGAGCATATTACAAGTACAAGTTGGATCTATCAGGTGTAGAACACAAATGTCTTAATCCTGTAATAGGGTAAACGTGGTGAAGGCTATGTTGTTTAATAGGATGTAAACATTCCAATTTGTACAAATAATCATCACATTGAATCCTATAATGGCATAAATGTATTTATGATCTATGTACAAAAGACTTAATAATAAAAAAAAAAACCTTATTTGTTGCTGATGGCACTGAGTGGCACTATCAGGGCCGACTGAGGGGAGGAAGGAAGGCAGCGGCTGCTTCTGGGTCTCCAGGATGAGTGACCCAGCTGGCCTGCCCTGGACTCTGCACAGAGCGAGTGCTTCCAGTGTGAGACTCCATAAAGCTCTGACCTGTGTGAGTTTACAGGAGCCTAATCTCTGACATTTGGGGTACAGGATGGGGTTCAATTTTTCCCCAACTTGCATCTAATTATGTTTCTGGCAAACTCTGAGGCCATAATTTAAAGCACCAGGCATTCAAGTCAGTTAGAAAAATATCAGTTTTAGAATCTGAAAAACATAAAACTTAACCTAATTGGACATCTTGTGTAATAACAGATGAAAGTTGTGTTTCTTAGTCATTAATGGTTGTCGATTCTAGCAACTGTAATAAGTTTGGCAGATGACTGTGTGTTAATAAGACTGCTTTTCAACACAGTATTCCTGGCAGCTAAAACAAACAAACAAACAAAAAACCTACTTGATTTTTTTCCCCTCTAATACCACACCCTGTCCTAACCATGGTATAAGACTTCTTTAAAGATGATGGAAATTCCGTATGTGTAGGGTATGTATATAATTGACACAAGAATTTCACTAATTTTCTTTACAGTTATGTTCCAAATGAAATTTCAAAACAAAAGCCAAATTGTTGTACATTTTACAAACACACGCTCCAAAATTAACCAACTAAGCACTTAATATGTACTGTAAAGTGCTTCTTTTTCATCATCAATTAATATTTATCACATGCCCAATAGACCAGTGTTTTCCTATTGGTGGGATTTTTATATTGCATCTCTGAAACTGGCATAGATACACTAATAGTTTGTACTTGAAGGGTATTCTCACAGATAACTGTGCAAAATAACATAAGGTGATATAACAACATTTCAGAACTATTCATAAGAAGGCTTATTTTGAGTTCCCATCATTGGGCATATTGTCTCATGTCTATTCTTTGGTCCAGAAAAAGAAAATTTTCCATCCCAGAATACTTTCTCCTTACCACCTACTACCTCTAATTTGGAATATTGTTTTAACATATCTGAATGCCATTCTGGGTGCACAACATTAAGAAAGTTCAGCAATTAAAGAGATGATGTTTCTCTAAACCACAGAGAAAAAAAACCGCGTTTGCTTAGCATAGAACTAGTACTCAGCTCTCTTATCTGACAACCCACTTCCCACTATCTCAAAGAGAAGCCGTGAAAAGGGCTGATGGCCTTTCACAGCAGGGCAACTGAGTTGCTGTTCCAACTCAAATAAAGAAGAATTGATTTAGTTGATAGCTTCCATTACACAGTGCCCTTTAAGAGACATGTTTGTTATTTTTAGAAGGAAGAGTGTAATCTCTAAAGTACATTTGGAAACATTTTTAAGGCGTATCAATCCAGGGAGTCTTAGAGAATTTGGAGAGCCAGCAGAATGAAGAGGCATGAAGTCGGGGCTTCCAAGTTCTTGCCGTGCCATCCAGGCCTCATTCTCTTATCCACAAAGCTCAAAATAGAAACCCAACAATACTATTAAAAGCAACCATTAGGTTTCTAAAGGATGCAAAATATTTATGACGTAGCCTCAAATCTCTTCATGATCTATCTCTAAGAAGGAGGAGCCGCTCAATGACGGGAAAAGAACTGAGTCCCAGTGATGAGAAATGCAAGGCAGCCAGCGAGGGTGGTAATTCCTCTCTGTTGAGAAATGAAAGCCCATGGCTGGCTTTGATTCACTCGCGTTGGAAGGACAGCAAGTTCTGCCTTTAACCTGGAAAACTTAACTGGGCAGGAGAGAGCAGGTTTAGTCGCCGTTGGCAATGCTTTCCAGCGCTGCTGCAGATCTGTATTTAAATTTCAGGATTTTAAATCGCAGCCATGAAACCAAACAACTCTCACTAATGAAAATGAGACAGAAAAAGAAGCCGTGTGGGTTTTGCAGATCCCGAGACTACAATAAAAGCAACTGCTAGTGTGTATACATAGCACTCTGCTGCTCACACATTTGTTTAATTTAGTCCTCACAACAAATCGGGAGTAAGTCAAGGAAACCGAGGCTTCCTGCGTGTTTAAAGAACTTGCCTAAAGTCATGCGTTTACTAAGAAGGCAGCCAGACGAGGCGGGAAACAGTTCTGTCTCCGTCTGCTCTGGCCCCCGGCCCTGACTCTTTTCTTCTATGAACCTGCTAGTTGAGCAGGAGATTGGAAGAAAGAGCAAGCCATTCTCAATTAAACGCGTGCTGACACTATATATCCTGAGTCCTTCTTGAGGAGACTTTTCTTTAGGAATCTAGGTCCCCAACATGAAGATAATGATCTCATTTCTAGCATAGCATAGAACAGTCTTGTTCTGGTCAAAATATGTGGACAGTGTTTGAGAGAAAGTGTGGCAGGGGTATCCAACCTTATTTTCTCCCCCTGTTACACATTGGAAGAAATGTCTTGGGCCACACATTAAAAACATGAACAATAACGACACGTGGCCAGCAAAAACATGGTCCATGCATAAGTTTTGTGATATCTGACACCACAAATAAGTAAACAGGCCTCAAATAATCGGCATTTGATCTACAGGCTACAGGGTGGACAGCCCAGGACTCTACAGAGTACCTTGGACAATCTTTTTCTGTTCTAATAAAGTTTGACGTTGCTCCTAGAAATCTGACTTTTAAAACAACCTTGTAGTAGGGAAAAAACATTTTTTAGTCAGTTGACAACATTTTCTCTAATCTTCAGCATCTGAGGAATCATAAAAGATTCCCGGCTGATGGAACGTGAGGAACCTGAACCAGATGGTGCAGGTCTAACGTTACCACTTTGAAAATCAGGACGGTTCGTAGCTTCTGACAGAACTTTCCCGTTTTGCGCGGAGCGGCCTCCTCCTGATCAGTACACCCCAGCACTCACGCCTCTCCCAGACAGCGTCCCAACTCCAGGCCACCATTTGGGGCTGCATTTTCTGATGCACAAATTGATTTTATTGGATGAAAACATAATTTCTCTGATGTCTCCTTTACATACTACAGCTGCGATGGGATCACTTCGTTCAGAAAGAGTGCCAGTCAAGCCCTTCATACATCAGACAAAGAGAAAAATCAAAGACACCAACAAGAGAATAGTCACAATTTTTCCTCTGGAAACATCACTTCCGTTATATTTCTGGGAATTAGGCCAGCACATTTCAGTGCAGTGTGTTGTCATTAATACTCCGTATAAAATAATTCATAGTTTTTGTCATAGCCGTGTGAAGATGGAGCCTGAAACAGAGTCTGGTACCCAGTGAATTAATCATGCTCATCTCGGTAAAGTTCCTTTGTCCTTGTGACTTCTAGCTCAGTTCAGCTAATAGACCAAACAGTCAAGCACAGGAGTCAGGCTGAGTGGACGGAGGGCTCAGGTTGAAATCGGAATGAATCTGATGGACTTGGAGGATTTGGGGGAGTCCTTCCACGTGGCCATGCTGCTGGTGGGGCTTCGGTTGTTGGAGTAAGACGTCTGCCTCCGGCTCCCACTGTCTGTGTCTCCTTTGCTGAGTCTGTGCTCCACGCTGCGGCAGCAGGGCAAGCCCCGCACACAGTCGTGCAGGAGGTGGCCGCTGTAGAACATGTATATCCAAGGGTTGCAGCAGCTGTTCAGGGAACCCAGCAGTGCAGTGATGGTGACCGTGGGGTTTTCTGACTCTGCATGAAAAACGCACAGGGAGATTATGTAAATAGTCAAAATGCAAGGAGCTGAGCACCGGATAAACTCATTTTTGTATCCACTCAAGAGGGAAAAAGTTATAGGTTTGGGTAGAAAAGGAACGATTTTGCTCACCAATCAGGGAAGTGGGTGGTGTTTGGAAATTGGTTGTAACATATGGTTGTAAGCAAGATGCCTTAAAATTAATGCAAATATTTTTAAACCACCATCTGGATGAAGGGCAAACTTATGTATATAACTGTGACTCTACCTGAATGAAAATAAAGTATGTAGACAAAATGCGTGCCCCTGATATTCTGAAACAAAAATATTTCACTAGGATGAAAGTGAATTTCAAGAGGTGAAAACTACTAAACGATTGATTCACACATCTCTACTCCTAGCATGTGCTAGTCAACACAGCCATTCACAGAATGGCTGCAATTTTAATGAAATTTAGGAGCCATAACCACACATACCAAATTGTATTCCTCCTAATAACTCAGGCAAAAGTGTGGCATTATAAATCATGCTTAGCAGTTTTAAAATTTTAAACATTCTTACAAATGGAAAACTGAGGCAGATTCCTGAAGGATGCAAGCTCTAGTTGTTCTCCTTTGGTTAATTAGAAATTTGTAAAAGGAAATCATCTTTTACTGTGGTTTGAGCAAATTGTATTAAGAAGAACAGCAGAGTAAGGAATTCCAACAGGATTCTAAAATATTTTATGCTAAGGAGCAGCAGTAAATGATCATGCATAAATGTGGTGTACTTTCTGAGGGGAACTACTGCCCTGAAAATAAGCCAGTCAGGGCTTGCTGGTCTTTCTTAGATTTACCCTTGATTATTTAATATAAACTTGGATCTTCTCACTCTTGTTATGACAAAGAAAAAAAAATCCCAGGTTGTTTCAGCACACCGTATGCTAAGGCATTGCAGTTAAAGGGTGACCGTGATCCATACAGCCACAGCTGTCTACACAGAGATGGAAACCCCAGCCACCAACCTGCACAAGTGAAGCTTTCAGTGACTGTGCACAAATCTGGATAGCAGGATAATTAGACTAAGTTTTTATTTGCTTGGCAATATCAAGCGGCTTTAAGATCAAGCAAGATAGAGAGTGTAAATTAGAAATAAAGTGTTTATGCTGCATTTTTCATTGTTGGTGTTCATTATTGGTATATTTCAAGAGTATTTGTTTAAATTAAATCTCTATGCAAATGTTTTATTTGCAAATGTAATTCCAAAGCCTATGGTGTATGGTCTGCTATTCCAAGACCAGAAGACTAAAGGAGCTGACCATACCTGTTTTCAGAAACATTGTTGTAATATAGGAGATGGGAATTTTTTTTCTTAGTAAGAAAAAAATATTTTCAAGATGCAAATTTAATGGTTTTTTTTTTTCTTTTTAAGTCTCTGTGGAGTTAGTTTTTCTAGTTTTGGAAGGAATTAAAAATCAAGCAAGGTAGTAGGTGTAGAAAACATTCTTGGTAAAGTACTACAAGAGTCATGTGGTCACATTAGTAATGCAAGATGATGAGGGAATTAGTCTAATTAAGTTCATCAGTCATCTCACTTGGAAATACTAGAAAGAAGTGTTAAAGTAATTATTGTGAGAAAAAAAGTAAATAGGTCACAGTGGGAAAGGGAACATTAGCTAAGTGCCAACTTACAATTTTTGACTTCTCAAGACTCTTTCCCCAGTTTTCTTTAGAAAAATATGTTTTTACTCTTGCCCTTGAGGACCTTCTACAAAGATTTTATGTTAATTGTGGTACTTCTCACAATCCAACAGAAAGCAGTTGTGACACTAAAAATATTTCCCTGAGTCCAATAGACTTGAAAGCCGGGTGTTGGCAGTCCCTGATTTTGCGGGGGAAATCATTGGGTTTTGTAGCTGTGTAGCTGACTCTCGGGCACAGTTTCTATTTGTGGTCTTAGGATCATTGCACACCCAGATGCAAAGCCCTGTACCCCTGGGCCCTATTGCAAAATTCTGAGTTAGGGTGTCTGAGGTGCGGACTCCAGAAATCTCCATTTTGAGAATTTTTCCGTGCGATTGCTATTCACACAGAAGTTTAAGAACTACTGCCTAGATTGACCACTGGAGACCCTGCCCTCTCCACACAGGCGCTCAGCCCCATCCCGCACTTGCCTCCGTCTGCCCAGGCACCTACCGTTCCACTTGGACTTCTCATCCCAGACGGACCACATCTGGATGACGAAGAAAGGCGTCCAGCAGACGATGTACGCCGTCACGATCACGAAGGTCATCTTCACCGTGCGGATCTTGGCGCGGGAGATGGTCTTCACGCTGCTGACACAGGGCGCCAGCAGGAGCCCCTTGCGGAGCGCGCCGCCCGCTCCCTCCGCGCCCGGGCTGAGGCGCGATGCAGTTTTCCCGCGGACATTGCGCCAGATGTTGTAGCAGATGAAGCCGTAGCAGGTGCCCAGGATGACAACCGGCGCCACGAAGATGCTGCCGGTCATCCAGGTCACGTAGGCGCGGGAGCCCCAGGGCTGGATGAAGGTGGCCCAGCAGTCGCGGGCCTTGGTCACGTTGTTCACCTCGATGATGGAGAAGACGAAGTACTGCGGCGTGCTCAGCAGGAAACTCAGCACCCACGCGGCCGCGATCATGAGGCGCGAGCGGCGCGCCGGCTGCTGCAGCGTCTTGAGCGGGTGGCACACGGCGATGTAGCGGTCGGCGGTCATGACCACCAGCATGTAGGCCGAGGCGAACATGCAGAGCACCTGCAGGTGCTTCACCCCGCGGCACAGCCAGTCCGGCCCGCGGAAGCGGTACGTGATGTCCCAGCACAGCTGCGGCAGCACCTGGAAGAAGGCGACGGCCAGGTCGGCCAGGCTCAGGTGGCGGATGAACAGGTGCATGCGGGACGTCTTGCGCGGAGTGCGGTGCAGCGCCAGCAGCACGCTGCTGTTGCCCAGTACGGCTATCAAGAAAGTCACGGCCAGCACGGCGATCTCCAGTTTGGCCAGCTCCTCGTTGCGCACGTCCCGGGGCGGGCTACCGCCTTTCCCGAGGTCCTCGGTCTCCAAGCTGGCGTTGGCACAGCTGGAATTGCCCCAGGGCCCCGCATCGGAGCCTCCGGAGACACGCATGCTGTCCTGGCACCGCCTGCTCGTCCCTCCCCCGAGGCCCAGGCGCGGTCCCCCGAAGTCCTGGCCCGCACTGGCCGTCCTCTCCCAGCCCCGGAGGATTGGGGCTCCTGCCCCTTGCCCACCGTCTTTCCAGCGATGGCCGCTCGCCAGACCCCGCAGTCCCCCGCAGGCTGAGCTGCTCTCTGCGCTCTGCTCTTCCCCACTTCGGCCAGGCGGGTGCGGTGCCCTCCCAGGGTCGGAAAGCGCCGCGTTCCCCGCTCAGTTACTCATGCCGGCTCCCTCTCGCCCAAGTGGCTGCAGACTGCTCGGTGCCTGTTCCCCACCTCACCGGAGTTGTTTTTCTACCCTGTAGCTACGTCGGCGATTTGTCCGCTTTGCATCACTGCTGCAGAGGTGGGGCTGAGGGACTCATCGATTCTTAGGCAAAATAGGCGGGATCTTGGCGCTTTCCAGCCCTTCTCTTCCAAAAACTTGGACAAGTGGACGTGCCACGAGTTTTCTGGGTCATCTCCGTTTCCTGGGGCCTCCGTCCTTAAACACCTCACCCCTGCATTTAACTGCAGCAGGTGCGGGCAATTCAGAGGTTCGTGCACCAGCCAGCGAAGTCACGCACCTGAACTCGGCTGCCGCCCCCACCTCCCCAGTCCAGGTTTCTCCCTTCCCCTCTAGAGCTCATCCTCCAGTAGCCAGTCCGGTAAATTTTATGCCACGGGAATTACTACTCACTAGCCCCCGCCCATTCCTGCCCCCGCCCCCAAGCCTGTAGAGTGACAATCTGCGACGTAAAAGGCGGTCTTGGGGGTGGCGTCTTTGATGCCCGTTCTCTGCTGTCCTGTGTTTGCAGCGGGAAGGACGCGCTCCTGGTCCCACTGCAGCTCCCAGGGCAGCTGCGCCGCAGGGAAGACACGTCTCCCTCTGGGGCCTGGGGACTTGGGGAGTTTCTCTAAATTAGATTTCTGGGGTTTTCTAAGGGAAACGCCTGATTCCCACAGCGGGAATGGCGGGAACTGGGCCGCAGTAGTCCGTGGGGACTTGGTCTGGTTGCTATCGTGGGGACATCTCTTCGGGTGGACATAGAGCAGCTGCCGGACAGCGGTCGCCCAGGCAGCGTTGTCCAGGAGCCGGAGGGAAGAAACCGCCAGGCTGCTGTGCTGGGGGGAGAGGGCGGGGGGTGAGAGAGAAGAAATCTGGGGGCGCTGGGAGGGAGGGGAGCTCACACCGCCTATCTGGTAATCAGCTCCTGGGGACAGAGGAGCGCAGCCGCAGGGGCGAGCGGAGCAAAAACGCTGACCCTCCACCGGCGGTTTTAACTTTGCCGAAGATATGCTTCCAGGGACAGCAAGGGGGAGCTGTTTTCAGGCTATTTTCCAAAGAAAGGAAAAAGGAAAAGTAACACTTTACACGGCTATCTGCTATACAGACGCATGATACACAGACATGATTTGAGGCAAAAAATGGAGGTACTTCCCCAAAAAGATTCTCTTGAACGTGGCTCTCAGTAATAATTCGACTTTGCTCTCAGTTCACGCACGCAGAATGAATCCAGGGTTGTTCCACTGAGAAGGCTGAACTCAAAAGTCCAGAGGCCGCGTCCTTGGGACTGTTTAACTCTACATCCGTGCGTCTTAAAAATGGGAATGACAGGCCCTGCCTTTCCTCCTTCCCAGGGGGCGGGAGGCCCGAGGGAGACGGTGTTCTGTGCGGAGAAAGCTCTCAACCCTGCCACCTGCGCTCAACCCTGCCACCTGCGCTGTGGCAGCTCGTTTTCTTCAAGGTATGGAGGAGGCGACAGTAAAATGGTTCAGGGATGGTAATAAGTAAAAGGTTTCCAGGCCACCTGTCTGGAAAAATCCTTCAAGCGATTAGGTAATGGCCACTGACTCAGAGAGGTGACCTTCTTTTAAATCACAAATTACATGTTTTGGGCTCCTTATGAGAATCCGAGCTGCCTGGCCCTGGTGTCCCTGGCTACTGCAGAAGGGTCCAGGGGCCTCAGCCTGCCAATTTCATAGCTCTGGGCCCTACACACCTGAGCTTTTACGTTGCCTTGGGGGAGAAAGTCTGCAATACAGGATCACCAGAATGTCTTTGGGCGTCCTTTATCCTAGGAGATGGTGTGGTGGCCTCCTGGGAGATCAATCCTCTGTGTCCAGCAACCCAGTACAGTAACCAAAGTATGTCCAAATAGTCAATTTCTAAAAATAACCTGTCAGGTTACTTTAGAAGATATTGTTCAGCTGCAAAAGTACCAATTACCCAAACACACACACATATATAAGGTGTAAGCTTGATATATATGTATTTATATGTGTGTATATATCTGTATCTTTCTCTCTACCTATCTATTTTTATATCACTGTGCTGGGTGCCCTGGGGGCTAGAAAGCAGGGAAAAAATGTTCTTTGCAGATTCCCGAATTAGTCTCTTTTAATCCATGTAGTTTAGAATATTTGTCTGACTTAAATTACTGGTTCCATATTTAAGAGAAAGCAGGACCATTGCAGTAGAGTCTCATCACTCACTTGTCTCACGGGACCTGCTACAAAAGTCGCCCCAACAGAGTAAAGGAATTGTGCTCATAAAATGTGAAAAGATAAAAACCCACAGCCAACGTTTTCTGTGGTCTCTTGTGCTTTTCCTTAAAGTAATTTACGTTCACTCTATACTTCCTGTAGTATAAAACTTACCTCTCTCTTCTTACTCTCTGCAGAGTTCAGTTAACAGGTTTTGGGGGTGAAATGATGTAAAGAGAACAATGGAAGCTGTGCCTAGATACCCTGGAGTAATTGTTCTCTGTCATTTACGGGTTTTCCGTCCTTCTGTTTTGCAATTCCAGAGCTTTCAGAAGTGTCTCCATTAGTGCAGTCAGCTACTGTCTTTGCTCACCACAGGCGAGACGTTCTTTTAATCTTTAGCTTCAGTTTCCTCGAGCTATAAAATCTTGCTGATAATGCAGTTGCTGCAAAGTTTAAGTGGTTGTTTAAATTTCTAGCATTTTCTGGGTGTCCAAAACATTAATTTCTTATTTTTGAATGTGCAGTCCTCCACATCATCTGGTATTTCGCCATTAAGGTTTGCCCTTCCGTGAAGCAGCGTATCCCCACTTCCCTGTGTGCAGTGGGAGGTCTGCATAGCCTTTCTCTCAGAGCTTTGCTATGAGCAGAGGTTTTCATGGTCAGATACAACGGAGAGGCCCTGTGTGTGCATCCCACCCTCTCCTGGCAGTTTGTACATAAGAAAGATCTGAGAAACCTCAGAAAAGAAACCTACGTAACATAGTTCATCAATTTTCCCAAGGTTATTTGACCTTGGATAAGCCCCATTCTGTGACTTTCCCCGTGGGATGGAGATGAACATCTCATAGCACAAGGGACACAGCTGAGCAGCACTGCACAAAGGTGCCAGTGGTTGGAATGTGGCCGTTGGGGGACCACTACCTGACCAAGAAATTGGAGGATTGAATGAAGTTTAACCTCCAGGGGCAGGGAGGCCGATGTACACACCACCATCTGTGCTTTTCACAGGAGCTGTCAACGCATCTGACTTCTTCCCCTCAGACGGCCAGTTTTCTTCCCTCTCACTGAGAAACCAGGTAATCTGTAGGAGCAGCTGTTGTGGGTCAGCCATTTGACTTCTCCAAAACTGATGTTGAAATTTAATCTCCTGGGTGGCTGAATTACATGGTGGGTCTTTACAGGCAATTGGGTCATGAGTAGATTAATTTATTCATACATTAATGGAGTAATTCACTTATGCGTGAGTGGATTCATGAGATAATGAATTGATGGGTCAGTGCGTTAATCACGGGAGCAAGATTGGCTGCTGCAGGAGCCGAGGCAGAGCCCTAAGCTAGTGCGTCCACATGTCCACACGCTCAGCTCCTGCCCGGGATGCCCTCATGGCTTTGCGGCTCTGTAGAGACTCACCTCCAGCAGGGAGGCCCCCAGCCCGATGAGGCCCCTCAACCCTGGACTTCCCAGCCTCCAGAACATAGTAAGAAATACTATGATTCCATTAAAAGTTACTCAGGTTCAGATATGGTCACAAGCACAGCACTCCTTCCGAATTGATTTTAAATTGGTGGCAGTGTGGTCACAGGGCTGCAGTCTGGTGTTCCGATGGCCGTGTGGTCACAGGACTGCAGTCTGCTGTTCCTGCCATTACTTCCAGCCAGTTAGCACATTTTTGCAGACTTCTCTGCGCTAGATCTTGCGCTGGCTACAACTAAGTAGGTAATAATCGCTAATATTTATTAGACACTTTGGGTCAGGGACTGCCACAGGCGATTCACGAGTACACTTCACTGAATCCTCCCGTGACCCTGGGACGGGAGGACTGTCACATTTCCATTTTACTGCATCAGGAGATGCAGCTGGTGGGTGGCAGAACCAGGACTTGGATGGAAGCAAGTGACCCCAGCAGAGTTTCCGACCCTAACCACACACTGCGCAGCCACTGGGAGTCTCTGTGTCTGGATCCTGCAGGCCCACACAGGCCATTCCATCAGGTATTTAACATGGCGTCTGCGAGGATGATGGTCCTCTGAGCCTAGGAGACCTGGGGGATCTGCGCGGGTTGCCACTTATCTTTGGCTTCCTGTTTGGTAAACCAAACACAGGCTATAATAGGAGTGGGGATAACAGTAAAGAGAGCTAGAACATCTACAACCTTGATGAAGCTCTTATTTCATGAGCTAAGTGCTTTTGATCCATTATTTCATCTAATAATATCTAAAATGAGCTCATACTGGACAGAGTTATTATTATCTGACTTTACAGATGAATAGAGGAAGGGTTACAGAGGTTAAGCAATTTAACCAAAATTGCAGGGCTCCAAGTGGCTGAGCCAAGAGTCACACAGAGTCTACTTGAAATCAAGACCTGAGTCTTCATGTCAGTGCCCTAAAAACAATGATTGCGATGGAAACTTACTTTTGAGTACTGAATGAATATAAACTCAGACAGTTTTGGTGATGGGATAAATCAGGAAGAGTTTCTGAGGAGCTGCCTTTGAGCACCTAAATCTCCCACGACACCCCACTGAAAGAGGGGGTCAGCATTTATATCTAGAAGGGACGTAACCACTTCCAGCCATCCTCTGCCTTGAGCATCCTGGCTTCATAAGTCCATCTCTGACTTTAAAAGTTATCCAGTGAATGAGTTTCTTTAACACACACACACACACACACAGAACTAGATTTTTTAAAGGCACTATGGGTCAAGCATGGCAGAATACCAGGTGTTCATTATAATACTATTCACTGCTCTTCAGTCTACAGCAGTGATTTCCAACCCATATGCTGTGAGAGGCTCTTAGGTGCGCCTCAAAAAGGGTTTAAAGATCATTAATTAAATTATTTTCAAAATAAGTTCAAAGTTTTTTTTTTAATCATTTTAATCAACATACTTTAAGTGTGCTGCGGAAATTTGACTATGGGTTCAAATGTACTGTGAGATAAAAAAAAGTTGAAATCACTGAGCCACAAGGTTAAATAAATTCGAGATGAGAGCAGCAGCAGTCTGATTTATGGAGTTCTGTCTGCGTACATGATAACCTGAGCTGGCATGTATGGGTGCAGAGCTACAGCATTACCGAGAGGCTGCCATGTTCAAAAAAATCTCAAATGCCCTGACGTTGGTTGATGAAAAACTAAGAATCTCGTCACTTGTTTAAACAAACAAAATCATTCCTAAGTCAGCTACTACAGCAGTAGCAGAAAAATTTCTCCAAAGGAAAATATTTCTAAAATAAATGTTATTTACATATTCAGAAAATCAGTTTCCTTTTAAAACTTGTATGGTTGATTTGATTTACTTTTTTGTACTATAAAGTCATTTGAATGGTTGAGTTTAGGACTTCTGTTCCTGATGGATTAATATTCATTTGAATGTTCTGTGTCTTCACAGTCAGCAGCTTTGCTGTTCTGTCTGGATTCCATAGTCATCAGGGCTCATTATTTTTGTAGGCTGGCAACAGTGAGTCTATCTCTGTGCAGTCATTAACTCCTTTTTCATAAGAGAAAATCTTTGCATTCTTTGAAGAAGGCTGAAATCAGTAGCTGTGATACTATCATTGTTTTTAATCCGCTGTGACTATTATTTTTATATAAAAAATATTCTTTTTATAAAATAAATGAATGTTCACAATACTTTTTGCTTCTTGTTTTCTTTCTTTAGGTTTGACAGGGTTAGTTTTAAAACTATGTATTCTTTTTTCCTTGCTTTTAGGCACATTGTGTAAACTTGTGTTAAGAACATTATGACATAATCAGATTATTCTTTATCAGAAAAATGCAAAATAGGAGGGTAAGGCCACGAACTGCCAAGTTTGAAGAGACAGCTTCTATTTTTACTCTTCACCACACCTATCCTCTTCTCTGCTACCTCCCACCCTTGCCAGGTGCTTCAAAGTTTTCCAAAAGCCTTTTGCTTTACCACCAGGAATATGACGTATGTTGTATTTTATTTCCAATTGGATGTCATGGTGGTAATTAGATTTACAACTAGTTTATTCCTGGATAAAGCAGACATGTTGCCTGAGAAGAGGTTAAACCCACACAGACTGCTATCTCAATGTAAGATTTAATGTCTCTGAATATATGGATATTTAAGATACAGAAATGAAACTGAATAGATATGAAATAGTTAGGGCTTAAGCTCAGGGCTGTCAAGCAGACTTTTTCTGCAAATGTTCTTCGATTCCATGGTAAGTCACGGAAAGAAACAGCAGTGAAGATGTGATCATTGCAGCTTCCTAAGGACCTGCAATCAGACGGCTGGCAGGTGCCCCTCACTCATCTCTGCGTTGAATACACTGGTAAGGGAAGAATTAATACGTAACTGGTACTTAGAGGAAGCTTTTACACTTTCCAGAATCTCTGTTTAAATGAGTACTTGACTAGCCAGCCCATCTTCTCAACAATGTATTCCCTTAATGATGATCTTTCAGGGCCATGCAGCATTTTAGAGAAAAGTTCCACACCACTCCATCCTGTATGAATTTATTTTATCACAATGGAATAATAACTTGGTATTCTCAGCCACAGAAGGCCTGAGCAGAAAGACATCTGGAATACATTTTGACTTTTACTGTAGTTACAGAAAAGGGAAAAAAAAAAAAGAAGCTATATGCACCCATTTGTCATAAGGATATTTTTCTGCTTAGAACAAAATTGTTTTTAAAAAATTGAAGACATGGCTCGGTGCCTGTGGCACAAGTGGCTAAGGCACCAGCCACATACACCTAAGGTGGTGGGTTCAAATCCAGCCTGGGCCCGCCAAACAACAATGATGGCTGCAACCAAAAAGTAGCCGGGCGTTCAGGTGGGCGCCTGTGGTCCCAGCTACTTGGGAGGCTGAGGCAGGAGACTCGCTTGAGCCCAGGAGTTGGGGGTTGCGGTGCCCAGGGGGACAGCCTGAGGCTCTGTCTCAAATAAAAAAAAAAAATTGAAGACAGAGAAAAATATAAAGAAAATAAAAAAATTTTTCCTACTATTCCTCTTAATCAGGGATGATGATTTGCTTGTGTGTTTTCAGCCTTTTCTTTCAGAGTGCGTGGATTATAAAACTACAGTTAGACCATATTACGTAGCACATGCATCATTATGTTTTTTTCAATTAGCAGCATAATGTGAAGATCTCTCCCTGTTGATTTCTCCTACCTCATCAATTTCACAGATTCATAGTTCTCCATCTCATTAATGCACCTGATTTATTTTGTATTTTCTCCCCCACTGTTTTGGGAAATTGCCCCCGACTTCCTTCTCTTTTTGCACACATGCCACCGACATAAACCTCTTCACTCACGTCCGTGTGTATCTCCTACAGTTAAGTTTCTGGGTGTGGAATTACTGAGTCAAAGATCATAGAAAAATTTTGCTCTGATTTTCAAGTCAGAATGTATCCAAATTAAAGACCAGGCAGCAGTGAAGGACAGCAGCCAGTTCCCTCAGCGTTGTGCTCAGGGACTTGCCCCGTTAAAAGGAAAAATCTTTCTGCATTTGATAAACGAGTGAACATCGAATTGTTTTCATGTATTTTATTAGAAATAACTATTCATCTCTAACTGTCTCCTTCTTCATTAACAATGAGATTGAATATTTTCATAAATGTCAATTCAATTATTATGTCTTTTGTGAACTAGTTACTCATATTTTGGTGCATTATTGTGGTGTTCCAAGGGCATTTTTAAACTTTTACCTATATATTTACTCAATTTATTGCCTTTTTATTACATTGCTTTAAACATTTTTATATTCTGGGGTCCCTAGTGAGACTGAATGTGTTTCCCAACATTTCTGGCGCTTGGCAGTGCCTCTGTGCGCCAGGCTCATCCGTGTCTTCTGGCCCATTTTCTGTCGGGCTGCGCCTCTTGTTAATGTTGGTGAGAATCACACACATGTGGAGCAGGCCCCGCTCACCCGTGAGGCGACTCCGCAGGTCTCCCGGGGCGCGCCTGAAGCTGTGGGTGCTGCAAACCCACACACCCTGGTATCCCTCATGTGCAACAGGCCCAGGACAAAGCTTAGCTTATGAATGAGGCGTAGTCAGGGTGGGCAGCAACGCCAACAACAAAATAGAACAAGAGAACAGCGCACGGCCATGTAAGTCAAAATCACGCTATTTGGCCTCTCTCTGCACGTCCTATTCTGCTGTGTCCACCCTTCTCGTGATGGTGTGACATGATAGAATGTCCAGTGACCAGATGAAGTGAGGAGAATGACATCGGCATTGTGACACACGGGACGTTCCAGAATTAACCTACCTGTACATTCTCTATAAACTCTCTCTCATGCCATCCCGCTCCGTCCTGCCCAGATGATCGCTAGCCACTCAGTAGCCCTCAGTTAGGTCACATGTCCCAGTGCTACGGGGCTGTGTTCACATGGTACTTACTGAGCTTTGAGGATGCGCTTAGAAGGTCTTCCCCCCCCTCCAAAAAAAAAAGAAAAAGAAAGTCTTCCCCCAACCTAAAATTGCACAGGTTGTTACATACTTGTGTGCACACACATATGTGAGTATTTATGTTGTTTGTGTATACTTTAAAGTCTTACACTGAAATTAATTGTGGCATAAGGAATATTTACTTATTGGATAAGCAATTTGCATACCCATCAGAACCTCTAATGGCTTACTTGGGAATGCCTTGCTGTAGGTTGTCAGCCTCTAGGTCCTGACCCACCTCTTCTAATTACTCTCTTCATTTACGCTTCTCTTTATCCTCTCTCTCTCTCTGGCACTTCCTCTGGGTCGACCTGTTTATTGATAAATGCAGTTTTGTTCTTTCACCAGAGCAGCCAAAACTGGCTGGAGAGAAACACAATGATGGTGACTGTCCCCGTTTGACATTCATGTTACAACTCAGGAGTTTTCATTGTCCAGCGACCCTAATATGTTTTCCAGCCACTTTATTCTCCCACTGGGGAGACACATTTTCCCTGCCTTCTTTCCTGTCAGTTCTCTGTCACCCCTCCTCTCCTTCTCCCACCTGAGGGCCTTAGTCTCACTTCTGGACGGAGAAAATGGAAGCAAATTCTAAGAGAACTTGTGTCCTACTCCCTCCGCCCCTCGACCTGCAGCTGCAACCGCATCTCTGCCTCCACTCGTTTATACTGTCAATTTCCCAACTTTTTCCCAGTTCCCTGGATCTCTTCCCCTCTAATCTACCTAGGGATCTCACTGCTGGAATGACCAGTTTCCCCCTTTGAATTGGCTTATTCCCATTGGTTTGGTTTATAGACATGCTTTGATATCTGCTGTCTTCACCAAACTTCCCCTGACCTCATAAACCCCATAGCCGTCACCCCAGTTCTCTGCTCCCCGTTATGGTAGAAGAGGCCATCTGTATGTGCTGTTCACAATTCTCTTCTAAGCCTCTTTTTTTTTAAGAGTTGCAAGTAAAGTGTCGTATAACATTGGATAACACATATGAAACAACATACGCCATACGTACCTAAAGTTATAAATCGTAAAAATGAAATGATTACCATGAACTTATCAACTTGGTCAACCCTTTGCACCTGCCGAGTGTGTTCCTTCCTTCTCCTGCTGACTGGAGGGTAAGAGAAGCCATCCCAGGTCATGATTTACACGTTTTATGTTCTTCTATCTCATTAAAAAGTTGTACTACCTATTTGTGTACCACAATTTATTGTTCAGTTTTACTTAAATTTTTTAAATACATAATGATAGAATATTATATAGTTCTATACAAATTGCTATTTGCAACTCCACATTATATTTTTACTATTCATCAGCCCTACCACTGTAATTCCTTTGCTTTAACCAGGCTTACCATTCATTACACGGTGGTGCCACAATTTACTTAATCGCTTTCCTGTTGATACACACTTGAATTGCTGTCTGTTTCTGGCTCTTACAATGTTGCTATGGACACTCTTGTTCGTTTCTCCAAGTGGACATGTACCAGAGATCTCTAGGGACGGTAACTATGAGTGGAATTGCTAGGTCATTGGTTACATGCGTATGTGAATTTGTAAATTGTTTTCCTAAATGGTAGTTTTCTTGTCATCAGTAGGCTAATTCCCATTATTTGACACACTTGCAATTATCAGATTTAATTTTTATCAGTCTAAATACTCTATTGCTGTGGTCTTAATTTGCGTATTTAATTTACTAAGAATGTTGAACAACTTTTCATAGGTTTCACTACCATTATCTTCTCTTTTTGCATAGTGCATATTTCTCTAAGTTGCCATTTTGCTACTGGTTCTTTGTCTTTTTTCAAAGTGGTTTTCAGAAGCTTCTCATATATTCTGGATACTAATTCCTATTCATGAATTAGCATATATCTTTTGTCCAGTTTGAGGCTTGTCTTTTGCTGGTAATGGTGATGCCTTTTCATAAATAGCAGTTCTAAATTTTAATAGAATTGAATTTACTATTTTTTATGATTAGCACTTTTCACAACTTGCTTTAAAAAATTCTTTTCTATATCAAGACGAAATAGATATTTTTCTTCTAAAATTAAAAAAAATTTCACCTGTTACATTTATGTTTTTAACTCACTTGAAATGGATTCTTGTTGATGGTGGGAGAAGAGAATCCGCTCTCATGTGGGTTCATCAAGATGACCTATTGATGCAGCATGATTTATCGAAAAAACACTCCCTGGTGCTCTGAATGACAGAACTCTGGCATAAGCTAAATTTTCCCGTATGTGTGAATTTTCTAGAATGTTTATTCCTGTCCCAAACCCACACTGTCTCCTCATTACGGCTTCATGGCAAGTCTTGGTCTGTGTTTGGACAATGATCCCTTCTCCCCTTTTTCTTCTTTGGGAGTGATTTTCATATGGGTCTTCCACATACACTCGAAATCACTTTTTGAGGTTTACACACACAGAGACTTAGAATTTGATTTAAATTTATTAAACTTACACATTCTAATTTGGGAAGACGTGATAACTTCATAATGTAGAGACTTCCTATCCCTGTGTCTATTTATCCCTTCCCATTACTTATATTTATTTAAGATTTACATTTTTTTTCAGTGAAGTCTTGTTATTTTCCCCTTACATATATTGTTAGGTATATCCTTTAGAGCGTACGTATGTGCATATTATATATATGTGTGTGTGTGTACATATAAATGCATATGTGCAAATATTAAATTTTTGAAAATTTGTTTTCTTAGTGATATGTAGAAATACAGTTCATTTTTAGCTTTTAGTCATATATATAGTTACCTTGCTAAATTTTCTTGTCATCTGTAATAAACATTTATAAATTCCTCATATTGTCTGTGTAGATAATCATAGAATTTATGAATAATGCGGTTTTATAATTCCCGTTGGAGTACATATTACTATTTTTCAGTCTTAGTACACTAGCTAAAACTCTATAACAGAGTTGGATAAAAGTAATAACAGTGGGCACCCATCTCTTGTTTTTGGTATCAGTTATTCGTACATCACCCATGGACACAAGCCACCCACGTTTTCCAGCATTGAGGTCTGTCACAGTGCTGGAGGAGACACTGATTGTGTTAGACTTATAGAGTGGTAGTATGTCCACTTGCTGAGAGATTTTTTTCAAGAGTTGTTTTGACTGTGCATATGTTAACATTAGGACCATTCCTAGTGTCAGATCAAACTTTCCTGAACTGATGGATGGTCAGGTTTTAACCACCTCTGTAAATGCTAGTGGGGTGTTCACATATTTTCTAGATATTCTTTAGTAGAACTTCTTTCCTTGAGTTAGGAGTTGATAGTGGGGTCACAGCCACAGCCAGCCCCCTGATTTCTTCCTGGATTGTGCTGTTTTGTATTCAGGTAGGTGGCTAGCATATTTGTTCTTCCAAATCAATTTCACCTGCCTTAACAAGCAGGGAAATTTTTCTTAGTTTTTGCAACCCCTTGATCCTTTGTCCTGGATTTGCAAAATAGTTGTGGGTCTTAAGCAACTAGGTGACTAATGCCCTTTCCTGATAAGTGTTGAAACTCAGAACTTTGTGTTACATGACAAACTTATCTTGGAAAGGTATGTCATTTTAAATAATTCTGATGAGTTTTGGGGGGGGGTTTATAGTTTTTCTCCTGCTTGTTTTCCATCTCTAGAGAATTGTAAGTCACATTGCCTCCCCCTAATAAGATTCTGTGTACGTCAAATTACACCATGCAGAAAGGAAAATTGTTCTGGCTAAACAGGTACCATGGAAAGGCAGCATTAAATTAATTCCTATCTCTTGGGTAGCTCTATTCCTAGCAAGGTTTTTTGCTTTTGGGTTTTTATTTTTTATAAAGTCAGAAACTGTTACTATTTAATGAGAAGTAAATATCCCAACAGGTTTCTGCTTCAAGAGAATATTTTCAAATAATTTTCTCTATTTTTTCCCCTAGGAAACAGAGAAGTACATACATGGGATGAAAAGAATATCATCAAAAGAAAATCTCTAGCACTTCTGAATGTTCTGGCAAAAATTACAATAACAAAAACCAAAATAAAAAAAAAATCTGTTCCTTGTTTTCCTGAGAGTAAATAAATGATGATGTTTGGAATCATAATGACTTCAGGAAGACCTTCCTGCCTGTGGGTGAGCTTTTCTTCAACCTGCTTACTGTCTCAGAGCCAGTAACAGTAACATAACTGGAGCCAAACAGGTGAAGTCAGACCTTTGAGGCTGGACAATTAAGTTCATGAACTCATCCTAGGAAAAGTACTGCTTACCTCATTGCTGAATGTTACTATAGCCACCTTGAAAGTACTCCCCTTGGGAAGTTATGCACCGGGTCCACCCTTCAAAGCAATTTGGGAACCTTTTTTCTGGAATGGCCATCAGAGTTGTCTTCGTACTAGGTATGACAATTAAGTTTGAGAACTCTTCCTAGAAAAAGTGCTTTGAAGGGTGGACCAGGCACTGGCATCTGTGTGTAGCTTCCCAAGGGGAGTATTTTCAAAGTGACTAAAGTCATTTTCAGCACTGAGGTATGTGACACTTTTTCTAGGATGAGTTCATAAATTTATTAATTGTCCAACTTCATATATGCAATCCTCTTATTAAGGACCCAGATACATAAA
>CAUYQV010181703.1:0-19073 GCA_963574575.1 Galagoides demidoff
ACAACATGTCTTCACCGAATTAAAATAACCAAACTTCTGCTTCTACTCTTCTCACCCTGCCACTGTTCTCTACACAATAATAAGAGTAATCAAATCAACAATCAGACGATTTCACTTCCTTGCTTAAGAATCCCCAAACTCATATAAAAGATATAAATTAGTTGAAGGCTGTGTTGATCAGTTTGATGGAAGTATTTTGGATTGCATGTGAAAACCCCACACTGTACCCCAGAAGTGCATTAATGTACATAGTTACCATTCAATAAAAAAAAATTAAAAAAAAAAAAAAAGAATCCCCAAACTCTCACCATGACCAGCCAGGCTTCCCACGACCCAGATTGTTCTTCCTCCCTCTCACCCTTCACTTTCTGTGCCTAGTTTACTTTCTTCAACTTTCTTTCTGTTCTGCAAACCAACAAGCTCCTTCTTCCCCCTTGCGAGCTTCTGCATTTTCTGCTTCCTGGAGGACACTTTCTGCATCTGGGGACACTTGTTCCCAGATCTTTGCCTTCCTGGCTCCTTCTCTGCTCTTAGTAGTCAGCACAGACACCAGGGAGTGTTTGCAGGGACTTCCCTGGTTCACCATCTCATTCCTACTCTCTCAAGGTATGACCCAGGTTGATTTTCTTCAAAGTTCTTATCATTACTTGAAGTTACTTTGGTGAATTGTTTGTTTACTTATTTTCTGGTCTGTCTCTGCCTTCCAGAATGTAAGCTTCACACAAAGACGGTTCACCATTATATCTCCACCCTTCATACTATTGCCTAGCAGATAATGGAAGATCATTATAAATATATTTCAAATGATTAAGGAAATCCAAGTAATGGATAGTTTAACATGATAATTCTATTATTATAGTCATTTAAATTACTGGTGTTCCTGATTCGCCTAGAATGTGCTCAAACAAGTGGTTGATAGGCATTTCAAGGAATGATGATGTGTCCAGAATACCAGAGCATGGAGGTATTTCTGGGTAATTTGATATTTTGGTTACCTAAATCAATACTATAGGTCTATAATTTGGATTACATTTAATAAGTGTGCTTTCTATGAGCCATAGTTGCTATAGGGGTGTGTGTGTGTGCATACATATATACATAAAACATTTTTAAAATATTATTTTATCCTTTTATTACCTCTGAGAAGATTAAGTGACTTGCTTGGTATTTTATATCTCAAATACAGTGACTCTTACAGTGAATCTCAGATTCCTCAAAGTACATACCTAGGGAAGTGAATGTAATCACTTAATTTATATTGACACAATTTACAAATTTGACCTTTTGATGATTCAAGTGCAATGATGAAAATATGGCTACTCTACAGAAAATTTTTAAAAAATATTATTTGGGCTCTATGGGTTTTGCAGAATATGGAGAGAGAAGAGTTTATTGTGTCTTCAAATGGAAAAGATTGTCTTCTTTGTAGAAAAACCCCAAAAGCTGGAGACCCTAGGATTTCCTGTTATTTTTTGCAGATACAAATAAAGTAAGAAAATCCTGTTGTGAATCTGTCCTTGTTTGCAAGGCTATTATTTCATTAAGAACACCAAAATCCGCCTCTCCTACATCCTTGACCCCCAGGTGAACATTTATTTTATCAGTAAGAGATTTAAATATTCTAGTATACTATTCTTATTAACATTAACTCTCTTTTGGCAAAGGACTTCCAGATTATAAAACAATTTTATACAATTCAATTGAAACTGGAAGAAGAGGATGCGTCGCAACCAAATTGGTATAGACATGTCACCTGAACAGACCAACAGGGAAGTCAAGACGGGTGTCTCAAACTATCTCATGGGCTGTGTGTGCACCTAATTGAGGCTATATTGGGCTAAATAACATTTTCTTTCTCTTATTTTCTCATGTCTTTACTATGTTGCAATAAAGTGTAGGGTTCCTCAAAAATAACATTCACACGCTGAAAAATAGAATTTTGAATCAAAAAGTTGTCTTGCAGTTTTATTTTCAATTCTTCTTGTCAACACTTCCCCTGAATGCTGACTATATTTAGTGAACTTGCTTTTGTATGTGTGTAACGATCCTTTCAGCTATAACTGTCTCAGTTAATATTAACAACTGAAGTTGGAGGGGTGATTGTAAGTGACTTTGCACATGCCAAAAGTAGTTTATTTTTTTTGAAGTGCCAAATATTTTTTTTAATTGACAAATTAGAACCATATATATTTATTGTGTGCAATTGTTGATTTGTAGTATGTATTTATTGTGGAAAGACTAAATTGCACTAATTAATATACATGTTATCTGCTTATCATTTTTTGTGGTGAGAACACTTAAAATGTACTGTCTTAGTGACTTTCAAGAATACAATGTATTGTTATTAACTAAAGTCACCACATTGTGCCACAAGTCTCTTAAATTTCTTCCTTTTATCCAGCTGAAATTTTATATCCTTTAACCAACATCTCCCCAATCCTTACTCCCACACTTTGAGAACCATCTCTACTTTCTACTTTCACATCCTTCTGGAAGATTGGTTTTACACATTGCCTATTGTCATTCCATGAAGCAACTTAAAGAAAGGCATTTCAAAAAACCATTACCTACATTAATTTTAAATAAAGATATTTTTTCATTATGAAAAAAACTAATACATGTTAAACATAGAAACTTTAGGACTTCTGAATATTTACTTAAAACATTTGTGTCTCTCAGGTTTTCCTTGAGGAATCTTAAAATGCCAAGGAATAAAGATTGATTTTCCTTAATTCAAAGGAGAAAGAAATCTAAGCAGTCCAGATATAAGTTCTATGGCCACATAAAAATTGTTGCATCCAGAGCCATAATGATAGAGGAAAAAACACATATTTGAAAATTCTTGAATAATTCTATCGACCTTATTACAGGACATCATCATGGTGCTCTTTCCACTGTACTTCAGGGATGTTTGGTAACTTCCTTTTACTGATCTATGTGTTCCCATTTCCCAGTCTCCCTTGAGGCCACTACACATTACGGGGAAGACCATCTTTTCAAGAAGTGCAGTTTGTGAGAATGTACGTCAGTCTGAGCGGTACTTATTTTGAGTCCTAAGCTACTGATTGAAAGTGAAGGGGCTGGAATTTATTCAGCACCCCACCCTCATAAACTGGAGTGTATTTTACCAGCACATCAAGAAACAGACTTAGAGACTCACTTCCTAAAGTTCCTACCTAGGAGAGAACCACTGACGTTCCTTACTGCATTTAATCCTCTCATAACCCTGTGGGTAAGGTTCTGTTACAGTCCTCATGCTGCACATAAAGATATTGAGGCTGGAACAAACCAATCAGTGGTGGACAATGGTTTGAACCAAAGGTTCATTCTATTTATTATGTTTCCTTTCCAAACACTGGAGAACTGAGAAATTCATAAAAAGAATTAAAGAGAGCCAATGTAATGATTTTCAGTGATTTTATGCCTAAATAGTGAAGTGTGTGTGTGTGTGTGTGTGTGTGCATGCAGAGAAGGAAAGAGAAGATAGACAGACAAACAGACACAGGTGGTTTCAGAACAAAATACCAAATTTTAAGAACAAATACAAAAACATGTAAACATGAAGATTAAAGATCAGAAGGATTAATGCCATCATTGCTTATTCAGAAAAAGAGGATTTTTTCCATGGGAATTCCATTACTTGAAACCATGTCGCCATTTAGATCATCCTTATTCATATTAAGAAAAAATTAATTGCTTGCTATTTCAATTTACTTTTTTTTCAAGTTAGCTGGTGTTTCCCCAAATATTATAGATTCATGCTTCATAGTCGAGATTAACTTTACAAACAGTTTAAGTTCGTGACAGGCAGAGAATGAAAGGATTAAGAGTTTGCTTATTTTATTTTGGATTGCCTGGATTCTAATCTACCACATGTCAAGTTCCTGTCCTGTAAAATGGAAATTGTAACAATTAAATGAGAAGATACCAATAAAGCACTTAAAACATGGGGTAAACTTAAAATTAATAGAGCTTACATCAAAATAAAGACAAAGTGAGCATTAAAATGTCTCTGATAACAAAGCTACTTCAATTATCAACAATTTACAAAGTATTATACCTGCATTGGATCGTTGAATCAATTCTCCAGTGAACATGTATTGATCACCATTCTTCCTACATTTTCAAATAATAAGGATTTGTTAAAGATAAATGATGTTCTACAGATATAAATGTTCCTTACCTCTTGATCTTAAAACCACACTCCAAACCACATACTAACCACTTGATTTAATCACTCGAAGTGTCGAAACAGTATCATCCTGTCTACCAATATCCCTGATGTTATATCTTAAAGGATTTACTCATAAATAGACAGCATAGAATCATAAGTATTTTCCTTCACATACATTATGAAGTGTAGATACATTAAAAATCTGAGAATAATTATAGATCAAGCATTTTGCCTCTGAAATTCCTGATTTACTGAGGGTTAGATTACAAATGATATGCTTGAACAATGATAGCCCAGGACTTCAAGAATAAAACTCTCTGGCCTCAAGCAACATCCCTAAAGCAGCTAGCAATTAGCGATTCAGAGCAAAGGGTTCTTCAGCTGTTTTGTAAGGTCTAGCTATTATTGGCTTCAAAGTTCCTATGTCTCCCCATGACTGGGAATGTCAAATTTAGAATGAATGAGAAGCAGATTCCTTGCTAGGACCTGTGGAATCTGGGCGGAGATTCGGATTGCCAGCATTTTTCAGCTGGCTTTGCTCTACAACAGCTCGAGCTTTCCATGACTTGGTGGTTTTCTACATACATCGGAAGTTTTATATAACACATACGTGTGTTCCTTGCTCTGTGTGATTAATTCAAACCCGAGAGTTTCTTCTTTGTTAAGCTGTCAGTAATAAAAGCGTTACTGTGAGTGCCTGAAGGGATTTTCCCGATCACAGGTATGGCAGCATACTGTAATATCCAGGAGGCAGAGACACTGACTCATTTATTGATACCGGAATGTGTGCTCAGTAATGCCTGCCGGCTCACTGGCTGGGTGAAGACACAGATGAGGCCAGGCCTTGCAGTCAGTGACTCAGGCAGGCAAAAGAAAAAAGAAGAGACTCCAGGTGCAGGTGGAAAAGAAGAAAGAACTGGGGACCTATTAGGTTAGTAAAACAATGCGTATTCCAAAGGTAGAGGAAATTCCACACTCCACTAATTCAACACGCATTCGTAGTCACCGTCAGGGCTTCATTCATCCACTCTTTCCACACTGTAGTCATTTGTTTAGCTCCTTCGCAATCTGCCCTATTTAGGCGGCACCTAGGTGTTATTTGTCTTTAAATGAAACTCAAATTGACTCACCTTTATAAATATGCCCCATTCTACATGATATTACCTGCCAGATGCCAGGTTTGATGCCCTCTTGGCGCGTCTCACACTTTGATAAGAGTCTAAGTCACCTGGGATGATGTTGAAATGAAGATTCCGATGCCGTCAGTCTGGGATGGGGCCATTTCTGCATTTCTCACAAAGCTGAGAACCACACTGTGAATGTCAAGATGCCACACACACACACGTACACACACACACACACACACAGGCACACGCATAGTACATATATATTCTGATAAACAATTAACTAGCAACATTCTAAAATGTATGTCATGTAAGGCCACTTCATTTACTGCATCAGTGGTGGTAAATCTAACCATATAAATGCCGACACTCTGCTGAAGTTGAAAAAATAATTAAATGTTCTTCACTTTCAGGGAATTCACCCCCTGGAAGGAAGATAATTATGTAAGAAAGCCAGGTAACTTGTGCTACAGGCTATTATAGAGCACTGTACAAAATGTTCTGAGAAAAGCCTAGAAATCTGGGAAGACTAAGGTAGAAATTTGTCTTTGGGTGTGACAGGGGAACCCAGAACATAGGCTGTCTCCCATCTGCCCCCATGATTGTGAAACTTGTGCCCCATGCAGTGGACCCCAGCCAAAGGCTGCATGACTTTTCCACTAGCCCATCTGTGCAGGCTTTAAGAGGACTGCATAGGCCTGGAGGAGAGATGACCTTTTGGAATCATCCACCCCTAGATTTATCTCCTAGAAGAAGATAAACTCCCTCTTTGTATCCATTTCCCTGGAGTGACATCTTTATTCTAATTTGCAACAACATCAGAAAGCAGCAGGCAGGAACTGTTTCCTTCCCATCAAAAGACATTCCACCCACTTAGACTCATGCACACAAACCGGGAGCATGATTTCCTGCCAAGGGGGTTTCAGGTCCCTCCTTCTTTCCCAGCTTTCTTTCCTTTCTTTCCTTTCTTTCCCAGTAAAAAAGTAAAAGAATGGATAGTTCAGGTGGGGTTAGGGGAAAATGGAAAAGTTCTAATCCCAGCTCTCAGAGATTCTTGGCCTGTCTTCAGTATTCTTTCTATTTACTCTCTGTTATAGGTAGAATAATGGTTCCCCCAAGGTTGTCCATGTTCTAATCCCCTAACCCAGTGAATATGTTGTATTACAGGACAAGATGGAAATAATGTCGCTGATAATGAGCTTAAAATAGGAAAGAGTATCTTGGACTATCCAGGGGGGTCGACTATCATCACAAAATTCCTTAGAAGTGGCAGAAGAGGAGGTTGGAGTGATGTGATGTGAGAAGGACTTCACACAGCTTGGCTGGGGGAAATACAGGTTGCCAAGGACTACAGGTTGCCTCTAGATTCTGGAAATCCTAGCACTTCCAGAAATAAAAGAGCCCTGCCTACACCTGGATTTTAGCACAGTCAGACCAGATCAGACTTCTAATCTACAAACTGATAGGTAGTGAATGTGTGTTGCTTTAAGCAACTGGTCATTTGTAGCAGCAGCAAGAGGAAACCAATACAGCCCGCGTCTAGACCCAGAGGCCTCTCCGTTCACCTCCTTTTCTTTCCAGCAAGCTGCTCTTTCCCACCTACGTCTGTTACTTTTATGCACAAGGCCTTCTGCTGGCTTTTCTTTGTTATCCCTAAAACTCGGTTCTTTCCCAGGTCACACAGTCAGTTCCCTTTTCTCACTCCACAGGAATCACAAATTTGCTGAACATGGCTCAGATTCAGATTGTGGATGTTTCTTTGGCCTGCACGCTAATTTTTCACAAGCCAAATTGAAATGCATGTGGGGAAGGCATTGCGTCCCCTCCAGGCCACAGTTCGTGCTGCCCTGCATGGAATCTGCTTCCCTGGTTTGCATGACTGGCCTCATCCTTAGGTGGTTAAGACTTTATATCAGAAGGGATTCTGGGATCACGCAGGTTTAAGAAATGCTATGGTAGGTGAAATTAGGCTGTCATATGTCAGGAATCAACATGGTTGATTGTACTAATGATCATATATCCATGTAGCTAAAGCATTTACTTGCAGAGAATATGTGCCTGCACACAGCAGGCAGCGGTTCCCCAAGTTATGTTCCCTTGGAACCTTAACTAGGAGCATCTTCGCAGTCACTTGTTGTGAGTGTATACGACGAGACGTGTTGTTCAGTCCTCTCTTTTAACATCTTCCCATTACTGCTACCATCACGCATATCTTTCTGACTTCCCAAAGCTATAAATAAATCAAATACTTATAAAGCACGAACCGCATGGTACATGGCTGTTTCACGTACTTTCTCACCTGCAAGCTGATGTATAAGAATGATATGGTTAGTAGGCACTGGCATCATCTCTGTTTTATAGGTGAAGAAACTAAGAAAGACCTAGAGAAAGTATGTGCCAATGCCACCCAGCTAGAGAGTCACGGAACTGGAGTTTGAACTCCAGTCACCCTCTCCCGGAGTCTGCGCACTGAAGCCCCCTGCGTGTATCTGGCACGTGCCCCGCCCTGGAGCTGGAGGTGCAGCTCTAAAACACGCAAACCCTTTCTGCCAGAGATCGCTGAAAACTATAAGCCATCTCGGATCCGGTTGAACTCACTGCTCAAGGAAATGTTCACAATGAGGTTGGAGGGCTACTGGGAAGGGAGTTTTATGAAAGCCACAAACGTTGAAGACATTTGTAACTGTAAAGTCTCCCCAAACGGGAGATGGTAACAGGCTGTGAGAATCTGTTCTGGATGGGACGATAACATGAGCAAAGGCAATGGCTATTTGCAGGAAGTAGACCCGCCTGGCAGTCATGAAAAATTCATGAAGAGCAGTTTCAAGTAATGCTGCAGATTCACTGGTATTGATTATAGAGTCCTCGCACGTCAGCAAAATTGGAGTTTGGTCTTAGTCCTTTAACTGACGGTGAGGCCTGCAAAGTTTCTCCTCAGGAAAGTAATAACGTTTTTGTTCTTTTGATTTTTTTTGTGGGGAGGGCGGAATTCGGGGGTTATACAAAGGATTTGAAGGAAATGGATGAAAATATCTGCTCAGGAAGGACCCGCATCCTTTTGCATCGTCTCTTCCTCCACCTTGCCACTAGGTGGCACCAGAACTCAAAACCAGGACTCCCTACAAGGCCGGCGCCTTGTTCTGATCTTGTTCTGCAGGACGATCCTATGAAGTTATCTGTGATATGAACATATCAAAACCATTTTTATTGCCAAATCCTAATGACTCTTCATTTGCCCTGGGGTGTTCTTCTAGAGGTTAACAATTTTCAGCTCAGCCAAACGTAAAGTTCTCAAGAAGAGCTTCGGGGGACCCGGCGGGTTCAGAGACCCATGGCAGACCAACGTAATAAACAGCACATCCTGCAGAAATGCTAACGACCAGCTGGAAGTTGACACAGTGGAATTTATTCGACTCTTGATGACTTCAATATGGGGGCAACTGTTCTAGTTCACAAGACAAAGAGGATTTTTAGGTGGCTGGTTAAATTACCTCCTTGACACTTGAGTTAGAATGTAGAAGGGGGTGACGGCCTGAGCTAACTTACTGCCTAATTCTTCAGGAAAGACGTGTGAGTCAAGCACTTTGCCCCCTTTTCCTTTCTGGATGCTGCTTCACAATATAAACTAGTTTACAAATTTCTTAATTGAAACCATTTTCCTTAATGTCATAGTTCTGACATTGTTTGGGTTTTTTTTTTTAAAGAATCGGAGGGAAGCAAGCTTTCAACTTGCTGGAAACTTAGTGTCTCCACAGATATACATAAAAAGCAATCATTCCTAATCACTTGTAAATATGTACATAGTGACAAAAAGACCCATAAATCAAGCGTGTTTTCAACATCTAAGACTCATTCATAGGATTCAAAGGTTCAAAAGGCAAATGGCATGTCACCCAAATCACAGGTAAGTGGCCACAGGCCATTTTCCCCTAAATTCTTCTAACTGAAATTTGAAGAGACACACAAAGTTAGTGAACATGTCACAAAAGAGGTATTGTCCCAAGATAAAGAGGCTTCTGTCTAAATACCACAGTCTCAATTTCCCCCATCCTAGAGAAAAAGAAGAAAAAGGATGTAGGTATTTTACTTAATTTTATTTACTTGAAATTTTTACATTTTAGTTTTTCCAAACCTGCTTCTTGTAAAATGGGTAGCCGAAGAAAGAGGCTACTATAGATGATAGACTTACAGACTTGGATAAATAATTAATGGCCTGGAGTAATTAGCTGGAAGATGTTTAATCATTAATTCATCTGAGTCATCAAAAGCATTTGAGCCTATCCATGAAATGCTACCCTATTCCTGAGTGTGCGTATTTTGTCTGCATATTTTGTCAAGAAGTAAATTAATATAAAAGTAGAGTCAGCACTTGGAAAAATTAAAATACAGGGAAAGTATATTTGGTTTAGTCTTTGTTAAAGAGAAACAAGATGCTGTCTTTCTTTCTTTTACCTAATAAGTAAAAAGCTGCATAAATTCTATCTGTATACACAACCAAGAAGTCAAACTTCTTAGGGAGGCAACGTAGATGGCCAGTTCTGTCTTTCTTTAGGGACTTCTTCTGGGAGTGGGAGAACAAAAACAAAAACACTTCATTATTAAAGTATCTGGTGAACAATTAGGGTTCTTTCAGACGATTTAAGGGGGAAAAGGTCCTTTAACATAATGCTAAGTTTTGCAATTTATGGCTGTGTTCTTCAATGTGGTGTTTTCCAATACAGTTTTATTACAGGCTCTAAATTATACTTTCCCAGGAAAGGTCTGTCTTTAAACTTTTAGGTCAGAATTGTTCAGATCTTTTCACACTGAATCAATCAGGTTTAAAGCTGGCAAAATCCTTGGCAGCCTTGTAAATCTTTCAAAAGATGTTATCCAATTACCCTTCATGGGCCACGGGATTCTGCAGCGTGACTATTTCCTTCTCTATGAGGAATTAAGTGTTCATAAGAGGTTAGAAACCAATGGACTCGAAAACTAAGTTTCTGCATTTTTTTCCTCCAGTTCACATGGTATAGATGTATCTGTAGCTACTTATATGTCCTGAGAGCTACCAAAGGCATTCTAACGTAAAAAGTGGTCCCTGTGTCACTAAAATTCTAATTGTTTTAAATTAGCCACAAAAAAATTTTTTTTTTTATTTAAATAACACCAGAATGATTCCTGTTATAAAACCTTATTTTGGACTTGTATTAGGAATTTAGCTTAAAAATATATTCCAAATGGAAAGCATAAGAGATCACTATTACTCTTAGTTATTTTTCCAAGAAAAACATTTTTAGGTGCAGACAATAAATACACATGAGGCTGAAAAAGAAAATAACGAAAAAGATAAATGCACTTCTTGGGTCTGCGTTTTGATCTTCTAAAAAATGTGCTTATTTTCCATTTAAAAAACACATATTAATCTCTGTTAGTTCTTCCTCTCTAGGTTGCCAATATAGAATACTAATAAAAGGCTAAGGAGACATTCAATTTATATAAAAGCCTATTTCATGCCACTTGGTTTCAAGGGGGAAAATAATCATGGACAGAATCATTCTGAAATAATTTTTCAAGGAAAAATGTGAGCCCGGGTATAGAGTCCTTCACAGAAGTTGGAAGAGCACTGCTTTTCTTTGTGATGTAAAAGCTGGAGTGGGGGTTATGGGATTCCAGCTGCACCTCTGACCTCAAGGCCTCTTGAGTCACTCACTTGTCATGACCTTTGACCTTTGGCAAATCATGACCCTATCTGTTTTACTTGGTTTTTACTACCTACAATAAAAGGTCCCTTCCTCTCTGGAACACATAAGCAGAAGTCATATAAATGTTTGGATATAGTTTGTCAGCTAACAATCCAGCAAAGAGAGATTAATATAAAAAAAAATTACAAAGAAGGAAAATGTTCTAACATTTAAAATTTTCTCCAGTGGAGGAGATGGATTTCAGTGACTATAATGTAAACTCTTGTACTCCCTCTTTTAAAATCTTAGTTCTGTTTGATTTAAAATGTGATTTAGCAAGACATAGAAATTTTGGTGCTTTTATGAATTATACTTCTAGTACTTTGCACTCCAGTCATTAAAAATTGCAGACCTCACCTCACAGCTGTGTGTTATCAACACCTCCTTTTAACCATTATCTCGATTGCTTCCCTTTCCAAAGAAATGCAATTCCTCTTATCAAGATTATGAGTGAAAAGTGAACATGGCAGGAAAAGGGAGGGTAGGACAAGTGGGCTGCAGATGAGGAAACCAGGTTTGTAAAAATGTATATAGATGCCCTCTGGCATCAATGTCTCTAGAAACTGAATATTCAGATACTTCACACATACAACAATGAGATAGGTCACAAATCCCATGTAGTCTTTATAATAACATCAACTGATAAGGGTCTATTTAATACTTCTGATAGGTAACAACTCATATGATTTTTCACAAGTGTTCCTTTCTAATACTCAAGTTTGTTTGCTTGATTGTTTTAAGCAAGTATTAGGGGAAAGAGGGAACTTGCAGATAAATGTTAATCAAAGTGCCTGGAAGGTTTATGCATGGAAGGAATGATGCATATGTTTTGACCAATGAGAATGAATGGAATCTCTTGAATTGTTATAAATACTTAAGGATTTGTCTACTAAGGGATACTTTTATGGTTATTTATTGCTCCACCATCATGGAGATTCTTCTTTTTTCTTTCTTTTTGCATCAAGATAGTAATACAGTATTTTAATATTTATTTGGGGACAGTTTTATTTTTGGGTATTTCCACTAGCTTGTTAGCATTCATTCACCATCCACTTTTTTCCCACACTGGAAATTTCTCTTTTCTGCGGCTCAAAAAAAAAAAAAAAAGTGTTTGATACTTTGAAAATATAGTGAAAATTGGCACATGAATGAAGTGAGATTCAGTGAGCCAGTGTACTTGGTTCCATCAGAATTTAGAAGGAAAATTAAGAGCTTGCCAACTAAACACTCAAGTCTAGTTAAGACCTTTGCAACAAAAATATTCAACATTGGTCTTTCATTTCAAAGAATTAAAATCTCTTCTAAAAATCATATGCAAATCTATTTATTACTGTGGTGCATACTTTTTATGAGAGCTAGATAGGATTCTGGAAAGAGATACCTGATGATTACATTATTATCCTTCCTGAGTTAGAGGTAGGGTAAATTGAATGTGCTGGAAACCGTTGGTGAAGAGAGTGCTTAAGAGTACCCAGACTGCAACTCATTATGCTGTTTGAATGTCCTTCTTTCTGGTTTTCATATCTATCACCACAATACCAAAAATGTCCCACAGCAGTCAAAATTCTTTCCCCTCAGCTCTCCGCTAAGGTTCCTACAGCTTCACATTAAAATTCTCAGAATTTAGTTTCCATTACCTGTCCACTGGAATATTGATGACTTCCTATAGCGCTGGGCTTCAATACAATTAACCATATGGAAATTTGGGAGAATTTGTTATTTTCTTACCCCAAAATGTTTTTAGGTCTGAAAGTTGAATTCATTCCTGAATTTCCTGGAAATCAGTAACAGATATCATTTGGATAATACAACTAAATCGTGTTTAAACCATTTAAATAACATTATCACTGACTTTCTCCTTCCCCTTGAGGGATGGAGTCTAGAGTTTTTATAGCCAAGACAAATAATAATAATAATAATAATACTATGCAAGATAATTTAAAAAACAAACTTTCACGTAAGGTTTTACAAGGTTAATGCTGACAGTAGTAAGTTTAAGCCCCCTTTGAGGTCAGTGTGTATCTGTATGGGCTTTCTCCAGGTATGTGTGAAATGCAAACCATCACTCTCATCCCCTGCACCTGTCCTAATCCTCTACCCGTAGTCCTAGTCAAAATATTTCAATGGCTACCCATTTAGATAGAGCAGGGTTTCTCAACTCTCAGATAATTCCTTGTTATGGGGGGGGTTATAAATGCACATTACTCATCTTGGAGTTTAATGATTTGGGAAACAGTAGATTTGCAATTATCCATGTATTGCTTCTAAGCTGCAAATTCAGTCTTCATGGCTCTGCTTTATAGTGCTGGAGTTGGAACCCCTAGGAATTTTTTTTCTTTTTCACAGCTGGCATCTTGATAATCTTTGTCAACAGAAGATGTCAGAGGCGAGACTATGGCAGAGGAAGAGACTTCTCTAGATTTAGCTGCTTCCCCTCTTCTGGCCCCTACTAGAAGTGTGGCTACTAGAAGCTTGTGTCTGAGAAGTGCAGTGCCCCATGTCATCCAGTCAACTGTGCCTGGACCCCTTTAGAATGCCAGGCCCTGCCCAGGTTTCCCAGCTCACCAGTCCCAGACAACTGGCTGTGAACCAGATTTGGGCGACAAACATCCCTGCCATTCAGTATGTTCAACTACAAATGAATTTAGACTCCCAGGAAATCTAAATGCCTCATCAGAGAGGATGCTCCCTCCAAGTGTGCTTCTTCACTGGGTACTATCTGTTAGCCGAGGGTTCTCTTTTAACCTATTGAGTTCTCTTTTAACTCCTCTTAGTGACTACTCACTTGCTTCCAGTCAGTAGTTCTTTACATTAAATATCCTGAGTTTAAATTACTGGCTTAGATTCTGTTTCCTTCCTGGACTCTGTTGGGTAGAATAGACTAATGAGTAAGAAGGTGAATGCAGGAACACAAACACACACACAGTGTCTTATATCAAGAATATGATGCCTTGGGAAGGCCTGAGGTGGGATCTCACCTCATGTGCGCATTGTGAGGGTACATAAAATGCCCCCTGGGTGAAGGGCTCTTCTACAAATGGAACATTACCCTGGAAGTGAGAACCAGGTCACCTAAACATTGTACCCTCATTTTAATTTGAAAAAAATAAAAACAAATGCTAAAAAAAAAAAAAGAAGAAGAATATGATGCCCGCCTATGCTGGAAAATGTTAGGAAGCAGAGATTTCTTAAGGGCCTGCTGTCTCGATCAGAATGCAAGAAACAGAATCTCACTTCTGGTTGCAACCTAAGAAGTGGCTGTAGCCCTTGTTTTCCAGTTTCAGCATCTCAGGCACCAAGAGGTTAAGTGACTTCATTTACTGAGTAGTGGAATGGATGTGACAGCAGAGGGGCATACCGGGAAGCAGCTTTCCCATGAAAGCCTCCCCAGCCCCTCTGAGAACCCTCTCTAGGAGCAGCCTTGGATGATGGGATGATTCACTCACTGGCTTTTTTATGAGGACCCATGAGAGAAAGAAATTTCTCTCACGTCTAAGTATTGGGAATAATCATGCCTCTTTTGAATGACTGTTCTGGATTTAGCTCATGGATGTTGTGAAAAATACAACTGCTTATGTCCCTCTTTGGATGGTGGGCAGAGCTCTCGGGGCAAAGCGGGGGCTCTCTCAGCAAGTGGGCAACGCCTGCAGACCCTCCCCCCTTTGTATTTCTGCCCCTCTAGCTTAGTCTGAGCTGTTTCTCCAGCCCGCTCTTCCCTCTGCCTAGTTCCCTCCAGTATTTATTGCTGTTATCCTACAACATATATAGACACACTAAAACATCTGTTGAAGAATACACAAAATATTAGAGTACAAATCTTCACTTCTCCTTCTGCTAACTTCACTATTCTTTAGCATTAGCTGACACTGACAAAGCATTTAAAATACCTAAATCTTCCCAAGTATGACTGCCCCTCAGAGGCCTGAGAGCAATTCATTCAGATATTTCAAAGCTTCCCCTGCCACTTGCTTACTTAACATGTTTAATAAATTTCCAATTTTATACCCAAATAATAAAATGTTTTAGCCTGGGCTTTATCAACTTTTACATAGTTTGTTCAATGCAAAGTCATCCAAATTGATGACAAGTGATTATTACAAAGGTGGCCATGGGATCAGAAAGGATAAACTTTTAGATTTTTCTGTCTGTTGAATTATAGTGATAAAATTTGGTTTCTTTTGATAATCATCTAGCAATATGCTACAAAATGCAGGGGGAAACATCTGTATTTTTTTAACTACTTTTGTGCTTATTATTTTTTTCCCTTGCTGAATAAGCAGCTTTCTTTCTTGTGTCTTTCCGGGATGGTGAGAGATGGCTTTTCAAAACCTCATTTACACCTCGGTTCACTCGGGTTTCCACATTTCTGCAGCCAGACTGCTCCAGTTACCATTTATCATAGGCAGTGAGTCAGACCTTGCAGGGGCAAAATAAATATTTGCTGAATAAATTCTCAGAGCTGATACTCAGGATGGGAAATGTCGGAAACAAAGCAGCAATCACAGAAAACAGAGTAAGCACCGCTGTAGAAATAGAGAACCTGTACGAGATTCCTGCTTTACTGCTCATCATGCCTCCAAAGAGAGAAAGATTTTAGTTCTCGGTAGTGAAAACCAATTTACTTTTGGCTTCATCTGATTTCAAAGAAATAATTCAAAACAATATTTTTCTTGTTTTCCTTTCCTTCAGAGAAATGGGGCACTTAACGCCACTTTTAAACATTTGTTTCTTTGTAAGGTTACCTTCATGAGAATCCGCCAAAGGTTTTTTGTTGTTGATGTGCTTTGTTTGTTTGTCTTTTGAGACAGTCTCACTCTGTCGTCCTTCGTAGAGTGCTGTGGCATCATGGCTCAAACTCTTGGGTTCAAGCACTCCTCTTGCCTTGGCCTGCCAAGTTCCTGGGTTTACAGGCGCCCACCACAATGCCTGGCCATTTTTAGTAGAGACAGGGTCTTGCTCTTGCTCAGGCTGGTGTCAAACTCTTGAGCTCAAGCAATCCTCCTGCCTCAGCCTCCCAGTGCTAGGATTACAGGTGTGAGCCTTCACACCCGGCCAAGACTGTCAGCTAAAGTTTTAATGCAAAAATCCCTAATAACCTTGGCTCAGACACCCCAGAAAACCCTCTGTGAAGCAAAGTTGGGTAAATAAACTTACAGGCCAATCTAATGGGGGAAATTGTGAGAAATGGGCCACAGAAACAAGTGAGAGAAACAGGGAAGAAGTTAAAATGAACCAATAAGAAGCCAGGGCCTCCGCTGTGCTGCTGCTGTCATCAGTACACTGAGAAACATTCTGCGTCTGCTCTCTTATATAGTCCTGAAGATGGTTCATAGGTAAGTGGGCCGTGTCCTTTTGACCATCGAATTTTCCATTTATTTCAGAAAACATAACATCAATTTTCCATGTGATTCAATTGGGTTATTGGGTTATTGCCCTTTAGGTCTCCAAACATAAGTCTCTGATTTTGGTCATAAAGTCCATGCTTCTCACAGGGCCCTTCTAGGATGACTAACTCAACTGAATCAGTGAGAACAAACCCTTATTTTTGAACAGCTAAGCTCCTCATGGAACTGAGCTAAAAGAAACCAAAATAGACAAAGGAATTTTTAAAAAGATATATTTCACAGACAATATCCTACCAGGGGTATTTACTAAAGCAGGCTACTAGATCCTCAGACATGTACCAGTCTTGAAGGTAAGTTTAGTTTATTATTATTATTATTATTATTATTATTATTATTATTATTATTAACAGGAAACTATGTTTATGTTTTCCGGTGTTATCAATTATGTGAAAATTTCTGATGAATACTTTTAAGATATTTTAACAAAAACAGTACTTGCCTCAAGTTGGTAAACCTTTGATGGAGGACACTATATATATTGTAAGTTCTCCTATCATTGTGATATGAGACCAGGAATATAAAAGGCAGCAGTACACATATAGAACAACAACAACAGAAACAGAGCAATCCAGATACGTATGCAGATACGATCCCTGGGAGATAAGAGCCATAGTTTGGGTATGCAGCAGTTGCCCTGTGTGATCTGGTCACTTCTGATAAGATGTAGAATCCCTGGGTAATTAACTCAGGACCCTAATCTAACCACTAGTGAGCTGGGCACTGCCATTATTAGTGCCATTGGCCCTGTGGTATACAGCAGCCAAGCTTCCCCTATGATAACCACAGAAGTTTCTCAAAGGCCATTTGCAGAATGATGTAAACAAGTACATAAGAAGAGAGGTATGGCTGGCACATCCCTTAGTAATATAAATATGACAATTCCTGCTGCTATTTTTGACTCATGCAGAACTACAATGGGAATAAGGCAGCATGGGAAAAGCTATGGCTTTAGTGCACTTAGTTTGGGGTGAAGGTGGAGATAAGGGTTGGTGCAGTTAAAAATAAATGATTCTGTTGCCATGGTTTCCTTCTTTATAAATCCTTTTCAACATGAATTGCTGTTGTGGTGGTTAATTTTAGATTCATGCAGATTTTGACAAATAAGAATTCCTATACATCTGAGAAGTGGTTTTTTAAAAACTGTAGGAAAAGGTTTTTGGCAGTCTGGCTTAAGCATTTCTAAGCAGAATGACCTGCAGGGTTCTGGCTTTTAGACAACTCGTAAAAGAGAGGAGATAAAGAGAACGAGAACTAAAAGAACTCGTGAGACTACATTTATCCTTCTGATTAAAACCTAAGTTCATATTAATACAACATTCAAGGGCATTGTGAGTACTGAGGACTGCCTTTCTTAAAACCACAGGAAAACAGATGTCCTCCTGGGTAGTGACTTGTTTGATAAGGTGCCCACAAAGGATATCAGGTCCCAAATGTTAATTTGGATGAATATGTATTTACTAATATCAAAGGCTATAACTGTGTTGTTGAAATCTGTCTTATTGCCTCAAATACAATTCAATTTTCAAAGAGAGTATTACAATTACTTATTATTGATACCTGTCCTAAATACCTGTGTTTCACTTTTTAAACATTTGATAAGGGATATTGCAAATTTGGAATACGTATGTGAAAAGGAAGAGTTGACTTTGCTGAAAAAATTCTTTTTCCCTGTGGACTTATTATAGGATCATTCAAATAGTGACCAAACACAGGTAAATTAGGAATTGATTGGCCAGATGCAGTGACTCATACCTGCAATCCTAGCACTCTGGGAGGCCAAGCTAGGTGGATCACCACCCTGAGCTCACAGCTACTTGGGAGGCTAAGGCCAGAGAATCGCTTAAGTCCAAGAGTTTGAGGTTGCTGTGAGCTATCACGTCACAGCACTCTACTAAGGGGTGACATAGAGAGACTCTCTCTCAAAAAATAAATAAATTAATTAATTAAATAAAATAGGACTTGATGTTTTACAAGAAAAAAAAGAGGATGGGCATGACGGGCTCACACTTGCTATTCCTGCGCTTTGGGAGTTTGAGGCAGCAGGAGCGTCACTTGTGGTGAGGAGTTTGAGGTTATAATGAGCTATGATCATGCCCCTGCACTCCAGCCTGGGTGGTGAAGCAAAACACTATCACAACAAGAACAAAAAAGAATTAAAGAATGAAGAGACAGAGAAAGAAAGGAATCACGTTACGGATGCAAAAAAGCATTATAATACACTTGCATATAAATAGTAGATGCTGAAATGTTAATACAGGGTCCAACAATTAAGTTCATGAACTTTGCTAGAAAAATATTACAGATCTTATTAACTATCACTGCAGTCACCTTTAAAGTACTCCAGTTGGTCACTGGGTGACCACAGTGCCAATTCAATGAAGGCTATAGCACTTTTTCTAGGATGAGTTCACAAACTTAATTGTCCCAGCTCGTAAATGATCATTTCCAACATATTAATATGTTTAATGGTGAAAGTTTCATGGTACATTAAATTTGGGTTTTTTCTATTTGTTTTCTTTTTCTGAGTATTTTGTGGTTAATAATAAGAATCCAGTAAAATGAAAAATGTGGAATTTAGAATGTCTTAATTTGAGATTATAAAGGATGGAATTCATTTTAACAAAGAAAACAAATGAACTATACTTAT
>CAUYQV010181707.1:0-10645 GCA_963574575.1 Galagoides demidoff
AGAATGTTTTAAAACTATAATGGAGAAAATGACATGAAGGCTGTGTTGATCAGTTTGATGGAAGTATTTCGGATTGCATGTGAAAACCCCACACTGTACCCCAGAAGTGTATTAATGTACATAGTTACCATTCAATAAAAAGAAGTTTAATGAAATCCTGAGACAAATAGCTTGAGAATTGCTGGACTAGTGGATAAGAGCCCAGGTCCTGGAGTTAGTGTGCGTGGGTTCCAATCCTGAGTTTGTGACCTTAGGCAAGTTACTTATCCTCTGTGAGACTTAATTTCCCTATCTGTAAACTAAACACAGATAATAACTGCACCTCATACAGTGATTATGAGCAACCAGAGACATAATGTATTCATAGTGCTGGGCACAGAATGATTATGTCATAAATGTTATTTCAGGTAATTTATTGAATACTGTGTCAATTCTATACATAACTCCCTGCTACATGCTGTTAAGGATGTAAAGTGGTACAAGTCACAGGTCCTGTTCTCAAGAGGTTTTTTGTCTAGAGAGAGATTTCTGGATCTGTAGTCAACATCTTTGGGTTCAATTCCCAGTTCCATCCAGTAACTGATCTGACCTTGATGAAGTCACTTGCTGTTGGGCTAAATCAGATCATAAAAGCATCTACAATGGTCCTTTGAGTAGACAGTACTTACCATCTTTGGGGTATCACTCAGCTGAAGTCTTTCCTTTTGGAAATTAACTCCTCTGCTTTCCACCTCCACAATCTACCTTTTTTCCTGAGCTAATACAAATATGCCACTAGAGGGCACCTTCTGCTTTCTTATCCAGTCGCTTGCTGCTTTCTCTAATTTGGAAATGTTCCTTTAGCTGTCATGGGTGGCAAGTGGAGATTCGCTGCTTTTAGAACACACTCAGCTTGATGGGTGTGGTAAGTTTTGCTGGAAAATCTTGCCTCTATTTTTTTTTTTTTTTGAGACAGACTTTCACTATGTCGCCCTCGGCAGAGTGCTGTAGCGTCACAGCTCACAGCACCCTCCAACTCTTGGGTTTAAGTGACTCTCTTGCCTCAGCCTCCCGAGTAGCTGGGACTACAGACACCTGCCATGGTGCCCGGCTATTTTTTGGTTGCAGTCGTCATTGTTGTTTAGCTGGCCCGGGCCAGGCTGGAACCTGCCAGCCTTGGTGTATGTGGCCGGCACCGTACTTATCGAGCTACGGGCCCCGAACCCTGCCTCTGCTTTTAATCAGTCAATACAAACTTACCGAGACCTCATTAAATAAAACAGAGTGGACAGTTTGGTGGGAGGGAGATGGCTGCGGCCACCACCACAGACATTCTTAAGTAGGTATTTATTTCCTGCTAGATCTGTGCTGAGTGCTTCATGTGCAACAACTCCTGGAATTTCAGGGCAAGCCCAGGGACGTGGGCTTAAGTAACTTATGCAGCACCCGTCTGGAAGGTGTTATGAAATGATTTCCATAGAGGCTCATCCTGTCCTCTGGCAGTAAGTAAAGCAGGGAAAAGGTCTAGGACAATGATCCTTATCAGACACAAAACCTCTTTCTGTATCATGTATTTTCTAATATCCCTTTTAAGAGAGATCCATAGGCATTATTTACTAACGCTTACGTGTTTGCTTACATATGATACAAAGAAGACAAAAGGGAAGTACTTCTTAACCAGTATCAAGAGATTTTCAATCCCCAGAAGACAGAATGGCCCCGATCGAATTTCCAAACTGGCCACTAGGGGGCGGTGTACCTCTCCGGTGCTGACAACTGCTCCCAAGGTCAATACCCCACGGTGGCTGTTGCCCGTTTCCCCTTCCCACTGTTAGTCCCACCTTTAGACTCTTCCTGAGGTCCTCTGTGTGGTGAAGGGGGTTCGGGGGGGAGCGGGGGAAGTGATGGGAGGAAGTCACAGAGCATAGAGCTGACCCCTAAGTTAGTGTGACAGATTTCTAGTCACATGTACCCAACATGAGTGGAGTCATAAGCTTTAAAATTTTAGTTTTTTTACTGAGTCATTTGTTACAAGGTGCTTATGAAGTAACATGTTTATTATCATTGATGGTATTTTTTAGTTTATTTGTATTATAGCCAATGATCATTTAACATTTTTCTTTAAATTGATTCTATTTTTATTTTTATTTTCCTTCCTTCCTTCCTTCCTTCCTTCTTTTTTTTGAGACAGAGCCTCAAGCTGTTGCCCTGGGTAGAGTGCTGTAGTGTCACAGCTCACAGCAACCTCCAACTCCTGGGCTTAAGCGATTCTCTTGCCTTAACCTCCCAAGTAGCTGGGACTACAGGTGCCCACCACAATGCTTGGCTATTTTTTGGTTTAGTTGTCATTGTTTGGCAGGCCGGGGCTGGATTCGAACCTGCCAGGTCTGGTGTATGTGGCTGGCGCCTTAGCTGCTTGAGCTACAGGACCCAAGCTGACTCTTTAATCTAAATACATCTATTTAAATGGAAACTTTAATGTATAAATGGAAAATTTATATCACTTGACATAATTGGAGGGTAACACACACACAAAAAAAGAAAATAATGTTACTATTCTTTCTTACTAAAGATCCAGTCTCTCCCCCGACTCCTTATGTACATCCAATTTCTCTATTAAAAAGGAGTTTAACAAGTGTTTCAGAGCTGCTAAAGACTTACTAGCACTGAACTGAGATTATCCTTAAATTAATCAAACCAAAAGGAAGGGAGAGGAGAATAGTATTCGCAGTACATTGATCAACATTAATTAAAGGTTGAGGTACCCCTAAGATCATCTCCCATATAACAGTAGACAAAATATATTTTACATGCCATTGTGGGGCCATACTGGATAGCTTTCTGGGCTTGAGTTGGACCACTTTCTAGCTGTGTGTCCCATATTGTTGTTTGCCCTCTCTGGGCCTCTCTGTCCTTGCCTGTAAAATGAGGAAGTTAGAGATGATCCCTCAAATTTTTCTGGAGCTAAAGGTGTAACGATCTCTGAAATCCTGACTGACGCTGGAAGAAGATGAAGGACATCAGAGGACATTCTCCTATTTTGTTTTTAGAACCTCTGAAGGGGTTATGACAAAGTTGTCAATTGTCAAAAATCCCAACTGACACCCCCTTCTCCTGGGAAGCAATTTAACCTCTAGGAACATCTAGGAGCTGAACTTGGAGTCCAGGAGACCTGGAGTTAAATCCTTGCTCTGCCTTCTACTAGTTTTGGGTCTCTGAGCATGTGACTGAATCTCTGTGGCTCCATTTCCCCTATCTATAAGATAGGAACAATAATAGTATTTATCCTTATATTGTGAAGATTAAATAACAGTATTCATGCTAAGTGCTTACCTCAGCGCCGGGCCCCTATATTTTCTGTTATTATAGTAATTCTTAAGACTTGATGGGATTTGCTGGATATAATCCATTGGAGAAATGATTTAGTGGCCCTGCCCTTGATATTTTTAAACCAATGCCAGGAAATGAATATCATGGTACCCAAGAAAGGGACTGGCCTTGTCTGAGAAAGTTGACTATGAGTGTATACAGCTGTCCCACCCACACATGTCTGAGTGGTAATGTGAGAGATTACTGTATTTGTGTGGGTTTTAGAATTTAAAAAATACTAAGTTTTTTTTTTTTTTTTTTTCATTTTAAAGCACTAGCTGAGCAACTTGTGGTTTTCCAGCCCAGGGGTTTCTGGTCTCTGCTTGGCCCTCACATGCAGTGCCTGCAAGTGTGTACGGGGGACAGTAGAGGGATGGTTCACCCCTGGTGGCCTTTGGGTGTGTGGCTGGCGCCTTAGCCACTTGAGCCACAGGCGCTGAGCCATTTCAGGATGTTTTAAGACCATCTCCCCTCACCCACCAAACTCATCCATAGATTCCAGCTTGCAAACTGCTGATTCCGTTTATAAGTTTCTATGAAGCCTATGGCTTCCACGTTGGTTTCCCTACTCAATCCAAACCAAATGAAGTTTCTGTTCATTTGTAAACTTGTTGTTAGTATGTTCTCCCTCAAATACCAACCAACTCAGCCATGCTCAGCCCAGCTGGACCTTGGGAGAGATGTGCCGCCAAGGCCTTTGTTTATGGCAGTGCAGGTATTCTCTGAATAAAATATCCTGACTTGCTTGCCAAGCCTTTTCTTAGTTGATACGAAGAGGGGGCATGGGCCAGCAGCAGCCTTTGCAACATGTATCTGAGCACCAAATTATAAGGTCCAGTAGGAGATTCTCCATTCTGCACGGCTTCAAGCTATCCTTTCATCCTGGCTCACAAAGTGCTAGGTTTATAAGTATGAGTTACTGTGCCAGGTTCTTTTAATTTTTCTGAATTAAAAACAGTCCGAATCTTGAGTAAGTCACCTAATTTCAGACACTGAATTTTACTCAAGATTCAGACAAGAACCTGCAGCTGGTTCTCCCTGTGTAGGTACAGCAGATAGTATTAATTGTTGGCTAGGGAGAGGGATTAGGGAGAGGCTAGAAATATATATTTAAGAACACTCATGAAAGGCCAAACTCCTTGAACTAGTTGAGACTCTTTGTGGAAAGTAACTGTATCAACAGACGTATATAATCCAGAGAGTTAAGAATAACTCTTTTGGGAAGGAGAATGAGGGCGGAGCCCCCAGGCTGCCATCTTGGTGCCACCTACCATAATTTTGGTCCAAGTGACTGTTTATACCTGGGGAGGAGGGCACAACCTACCAATCTATGAATCAGAACTTAGTGTGCCAACTGTAGAAGGATATAGAGGACTTTCTAGCCTAGCAGCAGGTACAACAGTGTCTTGCAGAGGGACTTAAGACTAATTATCATGTGGTCCACACCCCTCCCATGGGTTCTCAGAGGGGCCCATGGGAAGTCCACAAATGCAGTGAGACTCTGGTTCCAAGGTGACCTCTGAACCATGAGGCAGGACTGGCCCAGATGGTATAAATGAGAACCTCCAGGCCATAACCTTTGCTTCTTTCCTGACTCGGCCTGGCTATAGAGGCCAGTTTGCTATCTATGGCCAAGGTATCTTGCTCTATAACCCTATATTTTGTTCTTATTCTGTAATACTTTCTTTTTTCTCAATGAACTTTGTTTCATACTTGCCTTCTTTGGGGTGTCTGGTCAGTTTTGGACCAAGAGCCCTCCAAGAACAGAGGACTCAGGCAGCTAGCCTGGAACCCTGGCATTTTAGGACACAGGCAGCTTCCTTGAAACCCAACAGATCCACTGAAGTTCTTAGTTGTAGGCAGCAGCAACCAATCCTGGATGACTGAAGCCAAAAAGGGCTTTATAGCTGTCTGGGTTATGATGACACAGTGCCAGCCTGGCATGGGTGCCACGGCCGTCAAAAACCAGTGCTTACTCCCCCACTGCTGGTGACACAGGATGGAGGGTGACACTGCTATCACCATTAATCACCTTTAACATGAATTCCCTAGGACCTCATTTTATTACATATGCACATCAGATTGGTTTGATCTGGGCCATGTCCTCAGCCATCCTGGCTGCAAGGGACACAGTGAAAGCAAGTGACTGACATTTTCAAGTTCTATAGGGGGAGGTGCTCTCTGCTTCGCAACAAGACTTTTAAGTGGGGGAATTCGCAAACAAGAGAAAGCAGCCCTCCAGAGTTAACAGTCTCTCTGCAGGAATAGAAACCAGCTTGAGTTAGCATCAGTAAAAAAACTCTTGCAGGCTACAGGGTGTTTTATGAAACCAGGGATGGGAGAGAAGCCTGGTGGCTGGAACCAGGTTCTGGGAAGTCAGAGAACACTTTCCCCAGGTCTTGTCCCTGCTTCTCTGTGCGGCTGCTTCTGGCTCCCCCCGCCGCCCCCCACATTCTGACATTTTATTTCCTCAGCCCAGGAGGTAGGCCCATGTGGGATCTTTGGAAAGGCTCCCTCCCACGGCTCAAAGGGTACCTCTGACAAAGGTGGCCCCTCTTCATGCCTTCATTCTGGCCACCCAAGCGGAGTATCTGCTCTCTGATATGGTTTTCTCTTTCTTTCTTTTTTATTTTATTTTTTTGTAGAGATGAGGAGTCTCACTCTTGTTCAGGCTGGCCTTGGACTCCTGGCCTCCAGCTATCCTTCCATCCTGGCTCACAAAGTGCTAGGTTTATAAGGATGAGTTACTGTGCCAGGTTCTTTTAGTTTTTCTTTTCTTTTCTTTTTGCTCTTTATTTAGGTATTTATTACTTTTTAATTTTTGTGTTCAATACTGTTTTCTCTTACACCCTCTGCTGGGCTCTGTTAACCTGGACTTCCTTTCTTGTGTCTTTCCAAAACTGTGGTTAGCGCACATATTCCTAGAATGTTAGGCCTTCCTCATTTTACAGATGAAGTGTCTGGGGTCTAAGAAATTAGGTGACTTACTCAAGATTCAGACTGTCTCATGGATGAGTCGGTATATAGACAGTGCTTAGCACGCACCAACCTCTCAGTAGACGTTAGTTATATCATTGAGATTTCTTTTAATCCAAACGTATTTCTTTCTTCCTCTCTCTGTCTCTCTCTTGCCTCCCTTCCTCCATTATTTATTTGTTCTTTCCAAAAAATCTGAACTGTGGCTTTTTATGTGCCAGGTAATAATATAACTGCTGGGAACTCATTTATGAACAAGACTGACAGGATTCCTGCCCTCCTAGGGGCTTTTATTTCAATGGAAGAAATCAAGTAAACAAGATTATTCCTGAAGGGTGTAACAAGTGCTGTGAAGGAAATAAACCAAGAAGTGACAGGGTTTGACGCAGGGGGCGGTCTCCTTCTGTAAGACCCCTCTGGGTTTGCGATTGGGGACTGAGGTCCAATGGATGGGAGCTGAGGGAGGAGAGAACAGAAAATCCAACAGCCTGGAGGTGAGATGAGCTAGAGTTCATTAGCAGCAGAAGGAAGGCTGCCCCCGTGCCTAGAGCCTGGTGGTAGAGGGTGAAGAAAGAAGACCCAGAGGCCAGCTGGGAAAGGGCTTCCTAATGGCCTGATGAATCTAAGTGCAAGGGGAGGGAAAGCATGGGAATGATTTAAGTAGGAGAATGTCATTATATGGTTTAGATTTAAAAAGTTACTTTTACTAGACAACATCAAACTGAGAGATGTTAGCCATTCTACAAACCAAATGAACTGGTGACCATAGAACCGGGCTGCCTTTCTCAAAAATGTCAAGGTCATTCAGAGCCTTTGCCCATCTTTTAATAAGATCATTATTATTTTGCTGTTGAGTTGTTTGAGTTCCTTGTATATTCTGAATATCAGTCTCTTCTTAGATGACTAGTTTGCAACTTTGTCTCCCATTCAACAGGCAGTCTCCTCACTGTGTTGATCATCTCTTGCTGTGCAGAGCTTTTCAGTTGGCTGTAGTGCCATTTCTCTTTCTCTTCTTCATGCCCACGCTTTCGAGGTTTTACCCAGACCTTTGCCTAGACTGATATCCTGAAATGTTTCCCCTACATTTGAATAGAGATTTCTCAAAAGAAGACATACAAATGGCCAACAAGTATATTAAAAATTACTCAACATCACTAATCATCTGGGAAATGCAAGTCAAAACCACAATGAGATATTATCTCACCCCAGTTAGAGTGACTATCATCAGAGAGACAAAAAAAAAAAAAAAAAGAAATAACAGCAGGAAAACAGAGAAAGGGGAACTCATATACTGTTGGTGGGAATGTAAATTAGTATAGCCACTAGGGATAACAGGACGGAGGTTTCACAAAAAACTAAAAAAAAGAACTACCATATGATTCAGGAATTCCTCTACTGAATATCCAAAAGAGAGGAAATCAGTGTACAGAGAGATGCCTGTACCCCCCTGTGTATCGTAGCTTAGTGGCAATAGCCAAGATATGAAATAACCTGAACATCTGTTAGCAGATGAATGGATAAAGAAAATGGGTATACATGCACCATGGAGTATTGCTAGCCATTAAAAATGAAATCCTGTCATTTGTGGCAACATGGATGATCTAAGGGACATCAGGTTAAGTGAATCAGTCAGGGACGGTAAGGTAAATGCTGAACATGGTCACTCATATATGGGAGCTAAAAAAATATTAAGTTCATAGAAGCAAAGAGTAGAATTATGGTCATTGAAGCTGGGAAGTATGGAGGGAGTGAGAGAGGATAGGGAGAGGTTGGTTAATGGATACAAAGTTACCACTTGGAGGGAGGAGCAGTTCTGGGGTTCTGTAGCACTGTAGGGTAAATATGCTTAACAATAGCTTAGTGTCTATTTTCAAAAAGCTAGAAGGGAGCATTTTGGATGATCATGGCACAAAAAAATGATAAATGTTTGAGGTGATGGATATGTGAATTATTCTGATTTGATCATTACACATTGTATACACGTATTGAAATATCACTCGGTAGCCAGTAAATATGTATAGTTTTCACATGGTGGCCAAAAATAAAAGGAAAAAAATGTCAAGATTGTTGGGGGGATTAATGCAGCCACACATGAACCCTTTCCCCTCCTCCTCCTCTTCCTCTCCACCTAAGACAAAGACACAAAGGATCTGGCTAGCCCCACCCCCCTGAAGTTCATGCCAAAGAGCCTAACTTTATGGGCAAGTTGTGGAATTTGCCCGTTTCCTGCAATCCCATATAAAAGGGGTCTCTAACCCCCCACTCCTGTCCTTGCAGATGCCATCTTTGCACTGCCCAGGTGGGTCACCTTCCACTTTTCCATAAACGTGGCCTGAACATCTGTCTCCTCTGTGCCCTCATCTCTGGGCAGCACCACTTAAAGAGATGGCTGCGGCACCACCACTTAAACCTTTCAAAGATCACAAATGACAAGGCTGAGGAACAGTTCTGTGCTAAAGAGACATGACAATTTAATGTAGTTTGCAATTGTGGACCAGATCCTTGACTGAGAAATAAGTTGGTATGAAGAACTAGGGGAAGTGATGAAATGTACAAATGGACTGTTTTATTTATTTATTTTAAATTTTTTATTTTTAATGAATTAACTTATTTTTTACTTATTTATTACTATTTTTTTTTTTTTTGGAGACAGAGTCTTCCTAAATCACTCTCAGTAGAGTGCCGTAGTGTCACAGCTGACAGCAACTCAAACTCTTGGACTTAAGCCATTCTCTTGCCTCAGCCTCCCAAGTAGCTGGGACTACAGGTGACTGCCACATCCCCGGCTATTTTTTTGTTATTGTTGTCATTGTTGTTTAGCAGGCCCAGACCTGGTTTGAATTAGCCAGCCCTGGTGCATGTGGCCGGTGCCCTAACCACTGGGCACTAGTGCCGAGCCTATTTTTTCCTTTTTCCTCCTGGATGATGTCTCAAATGCAGAGAGAGGACTGGTTTTTTTTTTTTTAAAGAGGATCATATCACTGTTAAATTTCCTGTGTTTGATAACTTGACTGTGGTTATGTAAGAGAATGTTCTTGTTCTTAGAAAATACATGTGACTATGTATCGGGTGAAAGGGCATGAGGCAACACACTCTCACAATATTCAAGGAAGAAAAAGGTCTGTATTGGGTGAGTGGTAGAGCAAGTGTGGGACGACATTAGAAGGTGGTGAATCTGCAGGTAAACTGCAGCTGAGTGCTTTGTACTGTTCTCACTGCTCTCCCTTAGCTTTGATAATTGACCTATTAGTTACATTTAAGTCTATCATCTTGCTGTCTGTCCTATTTGTCCCATCTGTTTTTTGCTTCTCTCTCCCTCTTTCTCTGTCTTCTTTTGGAATGAGTATTTTTTTTGCAGTTTTTGGCCGGGGCTGGGTTTGAACCCGCCACCTCCGGCATATGGGGCCGGGGTCCTACTCCTTTGAGCCACAGGCGCTGCCCTGGAATGAGTATTTTTTAAAGTATCTTCTTTGTTGGTTTTTTAGCTGTCACTTTTTTAGTGGGTGCTTTTGAGTTTTAAGTCTGCATCTCTAACTTACCTATCACAGTACAGTGGCAGCTTTCAAATGTTGCATCACTTGACATATCCCATTTCTCCTCTGCTGGCCCTGGTGCTATTATTATCATTCATTTTTACTTCTTAATATGTCATACACCCCATATGTTGTCATTATTTTTGTTTAATTATCTCCTAAAGAGACTCAAATAATAACATAGACTAAAAATAATATATTTTTGTATATACTTTATTCCTTTGTGTGGATCCAAATTTCCATCATTTTCCTTCTGTCTGGAGAACTTTCAACATTTTTTGTACTGTGTGTCTGTTGGTGATGAATTATTCCAGCTTTTGTATGTCTGGAAAAGACTTTATTATAGAATTATGGGTTGATAGTGTTTTTTCCTTTCATGCTTTAAAGAGTCTGCTCCACTGTCTTCTCAATGGCATGTTTTTCAGTGAGAACTTGCTGTCATCTTTCCCCTTGTTATTCTGTACCTAGAATGTCTTTTTTTTACCTTGATACTCTCCCTTCCTCTGACCTCATTTTGCATTGATTTTTTTTTTGAATTTTGCTTTCAGTTGTCTTAGTTTGAAGTTTTTAAAAAATTTTCTCTTTTTTCCCCATTTATTTATTTATTTATTGAGACAAAGTCTCACTTTGTGGTCCTCAGTAGAGTGCCATGGCATCATAGCTCACAACAACCTCCAACTCTTGGGCTTAAGAGATTCTCTTGCCTCAGCCTCCCAAGTAGCTGGGATGACAAGCCCCCGCCACAATGCCCAGTTTTTGTTATTGTTGTTGTTGTTTTGTAGAGATGG
>CAUYQV010181708.1:0-42871 GCA_963574575.1 Galagoides demidoff
CCCAGCTACTTGGGAGGCTGAGACAGGAGACTCGCTTGAGCCCAGGAGTTGGAGGTTGCTATGAGCTGTGATGCCATGGCACTCTACCCAGGGGGATAGCTTGAGGCTCTGTCTCCAAAAAAAAAAAAAAAAAAAAAAAAACCAATATAATAATCTGAGTAAGAGAAAATGACCTAAAAGACCCAGCTATAATCCAGGACTCTTAAGGGTGAATTACGCAGGAGGACGAGGAAGGAGCATGTGTTTCCTATATGCTGCTGCAAAAAATATCCCCAAAACAAAAAGACCCAAGACACCTTAAAGTTCAAGGTTACAGAAGTCATGCCATGAAATATTTACCTAAAGAAATCTAGTGCTGATGTATTTATATAATACAGAAAAAACTTTAGTACAATGAGCATTATAGAAATAGAGATTCAATATGTAAAATCAAAAAGCTCATCAAGAAGATATAACAATGAGGATATATTTAGTAACGTGACCTTAAGATATACAAAGTGAAAAATGATACAACTTCAAGGAGAAAGAAACTAGTCCATAATCACAGAAATTTCAACCCATTTCTGTCATTAATTGACAGATGGAGGAGAAAAATTATCAGTAAGGATACAGGAGATTAGAATGGCACATTTAAATTTAGATTTAGCCTGTAGGAATAGAACACTGCACCAAATGTGTCAGGAAGACACATTCTTTTCAAGCATTCACAAACCATTTTTTTTTTAATCAATTAGTTTCCAGACCTTAAAGCAAGCCTCAGCATTTCAAAAGATGGACATTCAACATACTACAGTCTCTACTCCATTATAAATATCTCCATACATCTGGATATTTTTAAACAAACAAGTCAAAGGTCAAAGAAGAAATTACAGCAGAAATTAAAATAGAAACCAGAATGATTATGAAAATGCACATGCAAAACTCATGTCGATAAAGTAGAACTTGGAGCAAAAATTACAGACTTAAAGACTTAAGTTAGAAAACAAAATCTGAAAATTACAGGAATTTCTAACTTCTAATAAAATAAGAAATGTTTAAAAGAAGAAAAAAATCATTCCAAAGAAACTAGCAAGAGGAACATAGTTAAGATAGGAACAAACATTAAACAAAACACAAGGAAAACACAAAATAAAATATAAACACAAATGATCAATAGAGTAAAAGTTGGGTTTTGAAGATATAAATAAGCTTCTAGTAAGATCAGAAAAAAATTGGAAAAAGTGGAAACAGAAACAATTAGCAATAAGAGGCTTATTATTACACATGCAGCAGAGACAAGAAAATATTGTGTAATATTAAAAACATAAACAAAATTAATTCTTTAAAAAATACCATTTACCAAAATTGACTCAAGAAAAAATAGATCTATAACCACTGAATGAATTCATCAATAGTTCAAAAATCTTCCTATAAAGAAAACATGAGGCCCAGAGAAGTTCATAGATGAATCTACATAATTCAAAAAAAAAAGAAAAAGAAAAGAAAAAACACATTTCAATTGATTTTATGGTGCTCACATCATAAAGTATCACCGAAAAGAAATATATAGGCCAATCTCACATATGAACACTGATGAAAATATGCTAAACAAAAATATGTTAACAGACAAAATACAGCTATATATGGAAAGGAATGTTAATACATTATGAATAAATTGGATTAAGCCTAAAACTACATAGTTATTTTAACATTAGAAAATAGATTAATGAAACTCACCACATTAATAAGCTAAAGAAGAAAAAAAGCATGATCATCTCAATAGATATATAAAAGTAATGTGATAAAATTCAACATCCATTTCATAATAAAAATCTTTTAACAAATTAGGAATAGAAGGGACCTCCCTTAAACTGATTAAAGGGCATCTACCAAGACTGAATATATACTGTGAAAAATACAGTGAATGGTGACATGTTGAAAGCATTTCCCAGGAGATCAGAAACAAAATAAAGATAGCCCACTCTCACTAACTTTTATTCACTACTGTATTTGAGATCTTAGCCAATATGGAAAGAAAAAGATGTATGTGAAGGGGAGGAAACAAAACTGCCATTTTTTGCAGTTGATGTGCTTTTCCATGGGGCTGCCACATTGCTGGCACACAACGGCATACAGCTGGGGCAATGAGTGGATGCTGAAGCTGGTCTCAGCTGTGCTCACCAGCCACATACCCTACACGGGGCTGTGTTAACCAGGCTTGGTTCACTGGGCAAGTCAAGTGTCCATGGATTGGTGTTTCCCCAAACACAGTACCATTCTCTAATCCTCATAAAAATGTCATAGCAATGCACGACATTTGTTGTCTATGCAGAAAACCCGAAAGTATCTGCAAATAAGTTATTTTAATTCACAAAAGAGCTCAGAGAGTTGGCTGGAAATGAATATACAAAAATTAAGTGTAGTCCTAGGCACCAGCACAAACACAGAGTAAAATTCATAAGAGAGGTCACTAACAAGAGCAATAAAAATGTAAAAGGCAAAAACTTAAACTTAGCATGTCCACATTTCTGTTGGCCTAATATAAGCCCCTTGTGGAGAAAAATATAAAATATTAAGAGATATTAAGGAAGGCCAAGCTACATATGAAATAACATGTTCACAAGAGGTAAATGTCAAATCATGAAAAACTGATCTGTAGATTCGGTGCAATTTCTTTTCTGTTTTTCAGATTATTGTGAGGGTACAATGTTTTCATTTGTTAGATGGAGTCTTTGTGCAATTCTGATCAAATACCCACAGGAAGTTTTCTTAGAACGTCACAAGTTGAATCTGAACTATAAAGCCAAGATACTCCTGAAAAAAAATATTGAGAGATCTTTTCCTACCAGATAATAAAACCTTTTTAAAAATAATAAAAATAATTTGATATTCACCCTGGAATGAACTTAGAGAATGAAATGGCAAGCCCCGAAATAGACCCAAGCCAATAGGTAAACATAATTAATGAGAGAAGATGGGGAGAGGGAGGGTGACAGATTCAGAGCTCACACACCCCCCAAACCCCACACAGAAAGTAAATGAGGTGTGGGGATGTGGTTAAAGACTGTTGCTGCTCCTGCCTAGTGTGAGAGAAGAGAGCACCCTCTTGCCTTTCTACCCTTGAGGTTCCCTCTCGCCCCAGGGCAAAGATCCGGCTGAACTGAGCAGAGGAAAAACAAGCTAAGAGGGTTACTTTAAGAGCTCCTGTCTGCAGCCAAAAAGAGTCAGTCCAACTCCAGGATCAAGCAGATGAAAGTTTCTAAAACATAAGAAAGGGAAGGGAAAGTTTAAAAGGCCCCAGGTTTGGCCACATGCCTGCTACCTGCTAAAATGGCAGATGGCAGGGCAGGATAGTTGGTAACAACTACTGCAGAGGCCCTGCTGCTGACCTGACCTGTGCGTCATTAGGCACAGCGGTCAGCCCAGCCCTCTTCACTGGGCCCTAGTGGATGAGGCTGCCCCAGGCTAAGAGCAACCTTCTCTAGTACAAGTATGTTGTGGCAGGTACTCTCATCTTGATACTTCTGTCACCTGGTGAATGCCACAATCCCTATCCCATCCAATCCTTACAATGCCCTTCCCAAACCCAAAGAGTGACCAAAAAAGCACAAACCAGCATCCAGGAAACCTGCAGCCTAGTCTTAGCTCTGCCAGGTACTAACTGTATAACCTTCCTCAAGTTACTTAAACTTCAGGTCTCTTTTTTCATATGCAAACTAGCAATAATATTACATATTTGATTACTTGACACAGTCATGCAGATCAAAATATAATAATGAATATGACTCCATGATACTGCTTTGTTTCCCTATATGATGCCATGAAAACAGAAGGGATTTTTTAGGCAATGTGGTCTCTTAAAAGACCCAAATGAATGAATCCATTAAGGTGAAATTTCAGACAAAGTGAAAAATGAACCCTGGACCAAGATAGAAATCAGGAAGTTAAGGTCCTAACCAAAATTCTGTTGGCATAATGTAAGCAGAAAATGTGAGAAGTTATCCAGGACAGGTCCTCCGGAACTGTTTTTTTCTAACCCTATAATTTACATAAAAGGAAACTAAGGCCCAGAAAGGCCAAATGATTTGTCCAAATCATACAGCAAATTTGTGGCTGAACCCAGAATAGAACCCAAGTTCTTTACTTTTTTTTTCTATTTTTAATAGAGATTGAGGTCTCACTCTTACTCAGGCTGGTCTCAAACATGTGAGTTCAAGCAATCTGCCAGCCTTGGCCTCCCTGAGTGCTAGGATTACAGGAATGAGCCACTGTGCCTAGCCAGAACCCAAGTTCTTTCCAGCTCTCCACTAAGATTTTGTATAAAACCTGACCTGGTCCATGATTACTACCCTGAAGGGTATGATAACCCCATAACTGAAGAAAATACCATTCCCTTGCCCAGGGTGTTCAGCAAGGGATGTGAAACAGGGGGCACTTATTTTCTTGTGCCTACAAGTTAGCTTGGTCCCAAGTATAACTCACTCCCTCAGCATGGAAATCACTCTGCCAACTCTACAGCACAAGACAAATAGGATGTGTTGACCAAAAGCTTAAGAACCAATTAACCATCCAGCACTGATGCAAACCCTGTGTTCCAGGCTGATAAGATCTACAGCCCAAATCCCTCTGAATTTTTAAGAAATTATCTGCAGCCTTAGCCCTCCCCACTAGGATCCTGAACACAGGCATGGAGGCACATCAAAGGGCATTTCCACCTGAAATCTTGCTGTTGAGCTGTAGACTTTGGCAGTCTGTGGGGAAATACTATTGTTAAAGAAGTGGCCTTCAGCTCCTTGGAACAGCAGGGAAACAAATAAGTAGGTTTGGTGAAGTCCCAGAGGGCCCAGCCTTAGGCCAACCAAGCACTGGACTCAAGCCCCAAATATGCATCCCAAGTGCCCACTAAGGTCTGGGGGCTTCTCTGCTCCTCTCTGTATCTCTCTGCTCTCTCTCTCTCATTAGGGGCTGTCTCCTCTTGCAGTGACCTCAGACACAGGACACCCCATCTCCTCTCCCTCTCTGCAGTCACCTTCATGGCAGCAGCCCCCTTTAATCACCCAAGTTCTCATCTACTAGGGAGAATTTGCCCAGGGCTCTGCTCATAACCGAGGTAGAAACTGATCACAGGCCAAGTCACATGAATGCACAAGAGGTCCAGAGCCAGGCTCTACTCCTTCTGATCCTGTGATCCACTCTGAGACCAGCCTAACATCCTGCCATTGTCTGGGTCCAGAGGGAGACAGTGCAGTCCTAGGGGTCGGGTGGAGAGTCTGCTGTGTATCAGTGTATCAAGCCTCAGCTAGATGACAGAGAAGGAGATGAATACAACAATCTTCTTCTTAGAATTTCTTGTTCCATTGAAAGAGATATGTAAATGCATAATTAAATAAAACAGAATTCCCCCAGCATGAGTTCAGTGAGATGCTTGACCTTTCTCTGTCACAAATGCTTTATCTGGACTTGGATAATTTATGCTCCTTCTCTGGGCCTCCAGTTTCCCATCTATAAGAATAGACGGCTGGATTAGATGAGCTCCCACTCTGAATCTAGTGTTCCTACAGTCAAATGGCCCTCCTCTCCAGAAGCTTCCAAAAGAGTCACTCGTGGCCAGAGGCCAAACCCAAACCCTTTTCTCCAGCTTGCTCTGCCCAGGCCCCTGCCTGTTCTATATTCTTTGCTCAAAGGTTTCTTCTAAGTTACAGGAGATACGTAGGGTTTGTCCCAGTGACTGCCACTCCTATCTCCTGCAGCTGTTGTTAGCCATTAGTACCACCTGCATCCCTGCCCACTGTGCATCTTGGAGCTGCCCTTACACTCCTTCTACCTCAGGGCTCCTGCTGACCATCAGGTCATCAGGCTTTCAGTCTCACACAACGTGACAGTCTTCTTGCTGGCCCCCTAGCCATCAGCCTGTCCTTTCTCATTCTGATGTTAGTTTCAGCCTTTTAAAACACAGTCCTTATTGTAACATCTGCTTGAAAACTTGTCTCTGTAAAGTCTTTCAGCTCAGATCTGAACCCCTTGCTTCAGGACAAGTTTCCTGTTACTCTGCAGGACTGACTTGCCCTCCCCACCTGCTAAGATTCAGCTTAAATGTGACCTCTAAGTAGAAACTTACTCTGCTCTCCAGCCCATGGAGCTCCTAAATCACTCAAGTGTTGACAACATTTACCTTGTGCTGCCCAGGGCCTGATTGGTTTGATTACTGACTAGTGATGGCCCATGGGTGCATTGCGTCTACTTTCAAGTGCCAAAGTTCCACAAGAATATGCCCATATCAGTTAGCATCTGGCACAGAGCGCTACAGATAACAGGTAAAGACTTGTTAAGGCAATAAAGATAGCTGGAAGATCAAAGGGAGAGTGAAGGGATGGATGGATAGTGTAAAGGGCCTCATACCCAAGCAGTGTTACATAGACATTTGCAGAATAAAAAATGAATGAATGAGTGAACGTTGGTCCCAGCCACCATCACCTCTCACCAAAACTACTATAATAGGTTCCTGACTCATCTCTCTTTCTCCCCTCTCCAACAGTCCATTATCTTCATAGCAGCCACAGAATGTCATTTCTCTGCTCAAAACCTTCCAATGTCTACCATATCATTCGGATTAAACCCAGAGTCCTCCAGGTAATCTACAAGAGCCTTTGTAACCCACCCCCCAGGTCACCGCACTGACTCAACTCCTCTGACTCTCCCCATCTCTCAATCCACTCCAGCCACACTGACCTTCACACCCTTTCTCAAACATGCCTCAGGGCCTTTGGTCTTGTGCTCCTCTTTATCTGATTCCTCCTCCCCATGTATTCACAGAGCTTGCACTTTCTCTTCCTCCTGGCCTCTGCATAAATGTCTGCTCACTGGGAGAACCTCTTGACTCTGAATAATGTACAATCTCCTCCCACCACTGGAACTCCCTCACTATTCTTCCTTTTTCTCCATAGCATTCACCATTTTGTACACTACTCTGTGTACTGTCTGCCTCAACAAAACAAAAAGCAAATCATACGAGGGCATGAAGTTTGTGTGGTGCCTATTGTTGTATCTCCAATGCCAAGAGCAAAAGACCTGACACATATTTGGTGCTAAGTAGATAATTGTTGAATGAATGAGTGAGTGAGGGAATGAGTGAATGAGTCTGTAACTTAGACCCTCGGCACCTTTGGGCATTTTTCCAAGAGGCTCTTATCTGATATGGCTGCCATTGTCCTATGTCTGCTCAATTCCAGCCCCGTCTGCTGCCACAGCAGATGGACAGCATGCGTTCTGGAGAGCTCTTTGTAAATGACAACTCTCAAAGAACTGAAAGAACAGCTTCTGGGGGGCGGGACCAGGATTAGTCCACTGCTGGGTTTTTAAATGCCACATTATAAAATCTTCCTATACCACCCTCCCCCAGCCTCTCTGCAAATTCCATAGGGTTAAAGTGCAATCATAGTTTAAAACGAAGAAGAAAACAAAAGCATCCTCTTCCACAGTAGTGCTCATAGGGAACTGTGGTTTCTTTTTCTTCTTTGGGCCCGAGCCCCTAGCACTTCTGTGGAGCCCAGCATCCACCTGACATCTGTCTGATCAAGGAGTCTAATTCCTACATCACCACTGAAAGATGAGAAGCCAGAAAAACAGGGAGTGAGACAAGAGGAGTGAGAAGTATGGCCGATTCTAGTCACCAATCTTCCTGCTAATAGTCTGCAATCACATGTGGCCCAGAACTCAACCAGCATAGTGACATTTCCCACCCTGATGGTCTCCTCACTTGGGATTCTGAGATGTAGATGGAGAAGCCATAGCTCAGGGATGCTTACTTATCTCCTCCAGGGAGTTCCTTAGAATCATCCTGGAATTGTATCTCACTTATCACCAGCCCCCACAAAGCTCCTGAGCGACAACCTAATTTGTTTGCCCAAAAGATGGTAAGGTTCTTGTGGGGTAGACGTGGCTGACAGGCACCTCAAATGTAACATGTCCCAAAATGAATTGGGATATCATTGTCCTCCTCAATCTATTCCTTTCTTAGAATTTTTGTTCCATTGAATGGACCATCATCTATCTGATTGCTCAGCTCATAAAATTTCATTCATTCACTCAATATATACTTGTTATATTATCAGTAATATGGTATCTGCTATGATAAAGTAGTGAACAAAACCAGACATGGTCCTGACCCTCACAGAACTCATCATCAAATTTAGGAGGTAAGCACTAATTATTACATAAATAAATGTAAAATTCAACTATTATAAACCTCAAAAGAAGTACATGGTATCGCAAAGCTTTATAAAATGGGATTTGACCTAGTCATGAAGATAAAGAATGTGACAGTGAGTTGAGAATTCTAATTCATTCTGAGAGCATTCTAAGCAGAGGAACAGCAAATGCAAACACCTATGGTAGGAGGGAGCCTAACAAGACCGAGGGACTGAGCCTGAGCTGAGGCCAGTGTGGCAGGGAGACCAAGGGAGTATTGTGTGGAGAGATGTAGGAGAGGGTGGCAGGGACCTGGCAAGCAAGATCTTATAGAACTTAATGAAGAGTTTGGTCTTTCTCTTAAGGTCAATAGGAAGCAGCTAAGATTTTTAACAAGGAAAATGAGATGAAGAGAATTCTGTTATAAAAGGCATTCTGGTTGCTATGTGGGGAACAAATTGGGAGGGGAGCCAACAAGGATGTAGGAGGACCACTTAGAGGGCTCTTGTGGTATTCCAGAAAAGTGACAAGGACACCTTGAACTAGGGAGATTCTGGAGGAGATGAAGAGAAGTGGTGGATTTGAGAGATGCTTTAAAACAATAGCAACAGGACATGGGGATGGACTGGATATGAATTCTGAGGGAGAGGAGTGTTGGGGGTGATTGCCAAGTCTCTCTAACTCATGCAGCAGTATGGATGAAGAAGCCATATGAGTAGATCAGAGATAATTGAAGAGAAACAGGTAGGAAAAGGGTAGTGCAGAGGAAGAGTGCCAGAAATTCCATTTTGAACATGCTAAATTTGAGAGGCCTTTGAGACATAAGCCTAGGACTTCCCTCAACTCTTTCATCTTCCCCATTTTTCTACATTCATCAGTCATTATGTCCTATAGATCCTGTCTTCTCTCCGTTTGGACTTAGTTCAGTCCCTTGTAATTACAGCCTGGATAATTACAACACTCTCCAGACTCTATTTCCAATGCATCCACCTCACACTGCAGGCCCTTATAAATAAGAATCCCTCTCTAACCACCCAATCTAAGATACTCCTACCCTATTGTTCTCCATCTCAGTCATTTGGGTTTTTTTCTAAAAATGCATAACAATTTATTGTATTTGTTTATAATAGAAATAAGCATACATGTATGTCCTAGTTCTGTTTACTAAGAGACACAGAAGTGATGACCCACTCACAAGCACATGTAGCCTCCAGATCTTGGTTTCTAAATACCATTCTCCACTAAAAGAATCCACGGATCATTTGACAAATGGCTAGTTCTAGAAATGGAGCAAGGAAAGAAAAATGAGCCTGTAACTTCTTGCTATAGCAGATAGTAAGAAAGTTGTCAGAGAATCACAGAGATAAGTCAAAAAGAAACAGAAGCCTGTTCAGAGAGCCTCCCACTGATAAAATCTGGGGCAATGGTAACACCAAAATAAAACAGAGATAGAAATTTATTATTATCAAATATGCAAATAAATGTGATACATTGTATCAATAGAACAAAGGGTAAAAACCATATGATCACTTCAATTAATGCGGAAAAAGCATTTGATAAAATTCAATATCCCTTCATGATTAAACAACAACAACAACAAAAAAAAAAACTGGGCCTAAAAGGAACCTATCTCAACACAATAAAAGCCATAGATGACAGCCCCACAGCTAGTGTCATACTGAGTGAGGAAAATGTGAAAAATCTTTCCTCAAAGATCTGGAAAGAGACAAGGATGCCCACTTTTACCATTGTTACTCAACACAGTACTGGAAGTTCTGCCTAGAGCAATCAGACAAGAGAAAGAAATAAAGGGCATCCAAATCAGAGAAGAAAATGTCAAATCATCCTTGTTTGTGGAAAATACAATCTTATATCTATGGAAACCTAAAGACTTCAAAAAAAATTTAGAACTCATAAACATATTCAGTAAAGTTTCATAACAAATTAACATACAAAAATCAGCAGCGTTTCTATATGCCAACAGTAAACAATCTGAAAAAGAAACCAAGAAAGTAATCCTATTTGTGATATCCACAAATAAAATAAAATACCTAGGAATAAACTTAACCAAAGAATTGAAACTATAAACTGTTGATGGAAGAAATCGAAAAGGACACAAAAAATGGAAGGATATTCCATTCTCATGGATTGGAAGCATCAATATCATTAAAATATCCATCCTACTCAAATCAATCTACATATTCAACACAGTCTCCATGAAAATACCAATGACAGTCTTTACAGATATAGAAAATAAATTAGATTTATATGGAACCATGAAAGACACAGAATAGCCAAAACCATCCTGAGCAAAAAGAACAAAACTAGAGGAACCACATTACCTGACTGCAAAATATACTTCAGAGCTGTCATATCCCAAACAGAAGGCTCCTGGCATAAAAAAAACAGACACAGAGACCAATGGAACAGAATAGAAAATCCAGAAATAAATCCACATATCTATAGTGAACTTATTTTTGCTAACGGTGCCAAGAACATATATTGGGAAAAGATTATTCTCTTCAGCACAGGGAAAACTGGATATCATGCACAAAAGAAGAAAACTAGACCCTTATCTTTCATGACAGATAAAAGTTAAATCAAAATAGATTTAAAACTGGAATCCAGGACATGAAACTATGAAACAACTAAAGGAAAATAATTGGGGAAATGCTCCAGGACACTGGTCTGGGCAACGATTCCTTGTAGTTACCAAAGCACAGGCGACCAAAGCAAAGTTAGACAAGTGGGATTATATCAGGCTAAAAAGCCTCTGTTCAATAAAGGAAACAGTTAACAGAGTGAAAAGACACCTACAGAATTCAAATATATATGAAAACTACCCATCTGATGAGAGATTAATAACTATGAGTATGTAAGAGACTCCAAAACTCAATATTTAAAAATCAAATAATCTGATTAAAAAATGGGCAAAGGATCTGAATGAATAGACATTTCTCAAAAGAAGACATACAATTGGCCACACGTATGTGAAAAAATGCTCACCATCATTAGTTATCAGAGAGATGCAAATGAACACTCCAATGGGATATCATCTTACCCCAGTGAAAATGGCTTTTATCAAAAAGATAGGCAATAACAGGCTCGGCGCCCATAGCACAGTGGCCAGGGTGCCAGCCACATACACTGAGGCTGGCAGGTTCAAACCTGGCCTGGGCCTGCTAAATAACAATGACAACTACAACAAATAATAGCCGGGCATTGTGGCAGGCACCTGTAGTCCCAGCTACTTGGGTGGCTAAGGCAAGAAACTAGCTTAAGCCCAAGAGTTTGAGGTTGCTTTGAGCTGTGACACCATGGCACTCTCCCGAGGGCAACATAGTAAAACTGTCAAAAAAAAAAAAGATAGGCAATAACGAATGCTTGCAAGATGTGGGGGATAGGGAACCCTCCCATACTATTGGTGGGAATGTATAAGAAATTAGTGCAACCACTACGGAGAATAGTATGGAGGTGCCTGCCTCAAAAACCTAAAACTAGAACTACCATATGACCCAATTCCACTGCTAACTATATATCCAAAAGGAAGGAAATCAGCATATCAAATAGGTATCCGTATTCCCATATTTATTGGAGCACTATTCACAATGACCAAGATTTGGAATCAAGCTAAGTGTCCATCAATGGATGAATGGATTCAGAAATTGTGGTACATACACACAATGGAATGTTAGTCATAAAAATATTGAAATCCTGCCGTTTGCAACAACAGGAATGGAACTGGAGAACATTATGTTACATGAAACAAGCCAAATCACACTTGTTATTACTCACATGAGGAAGCTAACTATTAAAATAATTATTCACATGGAGACAGAGAGTAGGCTGAGAAGGGTAGTGAGGAGGAGTGGATAATGGACACAAAAATATAGTTAGATAATTAGATAAAATGCACACTATTTGATAGCACAACACTGTGACCATCATCCGCAATCTGTTAGGGTATACTTTAAAATAAGTGAAGAGTGAAATTGGAGTGTTCCTAGCACATAGAAATGATAAATGCTTCAGGTTATGGATACCCCAATTACCCTGATCTAATTATATTGCACCTCAGTCTATGACCATACCACCCTGAATGCCCTTGATCTCATCTAATTATTATATCTTGAACGCCTGGATCAAAACATCACATGTATCCTATAAATATATAAAACTATTCCATACCTGTAATAATTATAATTTTAAATTTTATTTTATAAAAAGAGAGGGAGAAGGAAAAGCTCTTTCTCACAGTAGAATGCCAACTAATAAATATATAATTCAAAATTATCAATGACTAAAATTAGTGGGTGTAAGTTTGATAAGGAACAGGATGCATTCATAGTTTCAAAGTATCTTCCCACAAATAACTTATTAGTTACAAAAGGGAAAAAATAATAATTCCACAGTGGAGAAACTTACAGACATTACCTTAAACAAGTGATGAAAGCTTCTATCACCAGCCCTGGTACGATCCGACTTCATGTGCTCACTGATACAAGAACTAGAGTGGACATAACCTCACTTACAGGGGGTTCCTGCCCCAACTGCACAGACTGAATCTAATCATGCAGGACCATCAGACGCACCCAAAGGCTATTCAACATAATAAGTGGCCTGTACTATTCAAAAAAGATAAAGCAGAAGAATGGATTAAAGGAGATTAAACACATGTGAGCTGACTCCAGTCTGTAGATTGGATCCTGAGTGAGGTGAGGAGGTGGGAGAGCCATAAAGACATTATTGAGACTGAATTACAGGGAGGTGAGCGAATATCCTTTTCCTAAGGAGATCCATAGTGAAGGTGTTAGGGGTTAAAGATTTATCATGTCTCCAATTAACTCATAAATTGACCAGAAATATAAACATTTATATGTATATTATGTATCATAAAATAATAAATATAGTATAATATACAAACAATGAAACAAATTATATAACAATAAATATATAAAATAATAAAAACCTTTCTTATATTATCGGAGAGAGAAGAAACTATAATGACAAAGTTAGCAAAAGATAATGTAAACAAATGCGGGTGATGGATAAAGGTATTTCTTATACCAGTCTTGAAGATTTTCCTTAAGTTTTGATATCAAAAGTAAAAGTGACAGTAAAAAGCACTCAATGAATGTTTGTTGAATGAATAAGCGAGCCCATATTCGACCATGTCCCACCGCTGTTTAAAATACCTCAGTGCTTGCTCATAAATATTATAAAAATCCAAATACCACAGGACAGCAATCAAGTCCTGACATCTACACAGATCTTTGCAATGTCTTCAATCTCATCCCTGTCACTACTGACCACCCATACCACAGGCCCCAGTCATGTTAACCACTTAAAGTCCCCCCAGCTTACTGCATGAGGCAACATTTCCATGCCTCAGCACATGCTGGCCTCTACCTAGAATGTCCTGCTATCTTCCTGGCAACTTCCTATTATCTTTCAAGATCCAGACTTGAACTTCTAGGAAGGCCTCTCTGATTGCCTCGGATGGAGATGATACTTCCTCACTGACACACCTCCATACCTGTTTTGATTATGCCCCTACACACAGGGCATAATGTTTACAAGTCTTTCTTGCCACATGGTCTGACTGCTGCTTGAGGACTGGGATGTCCCTTGCCCAGGCCCTGGCACAGCAAAGGATCTTAATTAATACTGAGGTACAAATAAGTGATCAGAATTGACTGAACTTTCTGGATCTTCCCAGAGAATCCCTAACTAACTTGAGTCTCTTTTATCATCCTCAAAAACTGCAGAGAAGTGAGGAAAATGAGTTCTTTGCTCATTTTATACATAAGGAAAGGGAGGCCCAGTGAGGGCAGTGATGAACCCAAGATACCACAATGCCCAAGGATGAACCAGAGCTGGAATCCATGCCTCGTGCCAATCAGTCAGGTATTTTTTCACAAAAGGTGGGGCAGATGGGAGGGAAGCATATTGCCTTTTATGGTTTGGCTATTCTATGCAACATATAGCACTTAAAATAAATATTCTAGTTGTAGCATCACTGTTGCCTATGAGGAACCCCACTTCTCAGATAAGGAAACTGAGGCAGATCTGGATGGCTGCAAAGACCCTACTCTTTCCTCTGCACATTGCCAGTATGTACTGCCCACCTCTGACTCTCCAGCAGAAGTGACAGAACTGAGTTGATTGCTCTGTCCCTCAGCAGAAGAGACTGTCTTTTAAACCAGCATCACACACAGGCCCACAATGCAGTTCACACTCTCCAACCACAGGCCACATTTCACATGGTTTCCAAACCCAGGATATTTGGTTTGTAAGAAAACCCCTCCATTTCTCCAGCAATAAGTGAACACTACACACAATTACCCAGTCAGACTGCTGACGCCTACAGATGCTTCATCACACCGAACAGGATCTGTTCTGCCCAGAGACGTCCTCAAAAGATCCCGAGCTCCTCCAGTGTTTGGCACTGAGGGGACCCTGGGGCTGGGATAGGAGAGGCCAGGCTGGCCAGATTGCAGAGTGTGGGGGGAGGCTTGGTTCCCAGGACAGAGATTGCTCCAGGGAAGAAGTGAAGCACAGAAGTCCAGCACTGCCCTCCCCTTGGTCCTTTCCCCAGTTTGTCCAAAAGGGTGGTTTTCCTGCTCTTAAGGTCTTTCAAATAAGGAAGTTCCCAGTCTCCCTGAGAACTATACACTTCAGAGTCAGAGAGACCTGGGAAGGAATCATTGCTGACTCTGATCTTGGGATCATCATTTAATCTTGCTAAGCTTCAGTTTCCTGATTCTAAAAATAGTAGTACCTATATCATAGTGTTGTTATTATAGAGGTTTCATGAAACAAAAGATACAAAGAGGCTGGCCTTAGTAGAAACTAAATAAACATTAGTTGCCATGAGCCACTCTTCTCATACAGAAGTTCTAAGCAGCTCACACAAAGCTCTCTAGCCAGATTTTAAGCCTGTTTTCAGTTGGTTGAGCTTAAAGTCCAGGGAACAACCATAGTATAAAAACTCAGAAAAGACACGATCAAGTGTTAGTCTTACCTTTTTGAGAAAACATTAATCAGGGAAGGAACAATCCTCTCACCCATATCAAGCACAAGCACATCATCCTGTACAGGCCACAGGGGTACTCTTTCTGACTTTGTGATCAAATGCTTCTAGGAAGATTAGTCTTGAATGAGGGCAACAGCTACTAGTGTGGGTTGATTTAATACATATCAAGAAGCAGGACCCCAACATAGTGCCTGAAAGCCCAACACCAGACTTAGTCTAATGATTCTTTGGTGCCCTTCAGGGATCCCTTTTCCAAACATTAATGGCCTTGGGTGCAGTAAAATAATCAGTCTTAGAGGAAATTAAAAGTTTCACCAATTTTGCAATGTGGCTAGAGCCCTGCCCTGCATTTAGATGAGGCATATATTTGCAGAAGAGGGGTGACATATGACTCCCTGACAACTTGGCAGACGTGAGACCCATTATGGGGAAAGAGAAAAGGCTGAATTTGGCTATGGCCTCACACATGGGGGAGGGGGCAGGAAAGCCCCACATGTGCCCCCTTCTACACTTCTAAGTCCAAGATCCTCGCCCCAAGCTCCAGTTCCACAAGGGCTATCCATGACCAGAGATGTTATGGTCCACACTGGAGGAGGCAAGGCTCAAATCCAAGAGACACAGACCTCCCAGCAGAGCCGTGGGTTAGGCAGGGGTCACATGAGGAAGAGGTGCCCATGGTTCTAGGTCCAGGCCTAGGGCAAGGGTCAAACTCCTTCAGGCGCCCAGACACTTAAGCTTTTGAGACAGGGAGGAGCTGGCCGCTGGAGCACACTCAGAGAAGAAAGCATTTATCAATAGCCCAATTCATTCTCAACAATCCCCATTGTCTGAACAAGCACAGAGATGGGCATTATCTCCCAAAGTCACTAAGAAGAAAAATACCAAGACATGGTCACAAATTAGAGTCCAAAGATACAGAAGTCAAAATTGAAACATATGGTTTGAAAACCAGATTAAACCTTCAAAATCAAGGATGACTCAAAAAAATCCACACAAATGTGGTTCCCATCATCAGAGACCAATGCTTAACTGCTGATTGTTCATTTATTTCTTCTGATCTCCTTCTATAAAAGATGTGAGAGTTTGCAGTTTAAGATAGATATTCTTTAAAGTTACTAAAGCAGAAATTAAAATTAAAAGCCATAGTTTCAACTAAGGTAGTTACTGGAATGGAGCAGTATGATGGACTAAGAGCTTTCTAGCAGCCAGAGTGAGAAAAGAAACACAGTAGGAAAATACTTCCTTCCCCTACACCTCACTCTGCAGGAAGTCTTCTGGACTGACCACAACCTGCCCTTATTTAATTACCTCTAAGGGTCAGGTGTAAGATTAGGCTAAAGAGAAGAAAGATCCCAAAACCCTCCTCAAAAAAATGGTTGTACTCAATTTGTTCCCTTATATATGAGGGGAATTAGGCACTCCTTAAGTCAAACCATAAATATGAAGAAGGGGAAAGTCAGTACCACCCTTTTAACTTCCCAGCTGTAGGAGCACATTTAGTCTTGGCACCTCACTGAAGCCTGTCCAGAAGAGAATAGTGAGATGGGCAGGTTTAGATGTTAATAATAGTAATAACCACCGGCTGACATTTCAGGTCACCTACTCTTCCAATCACTGTCTAGGGTGTCCCCAGTGGTCCCTAGAAAAAGGAAGTCATGGAGAAGAAGAAGAAGATAACCACTGGAAGAAAGGAGAGGAGCAGAGCAAAGGCTATCCCTCCACCAGTCTGCAGACATGGGACTCAAAGTAGGGTAGATTGAAACCAAAGAAGAGTAGAAATTAGCCCAGCTCAACTCACTGCCTTCCCTGTCAAATGATTGCCCAGGTTCCTAACCCAGAAGGGTCACTAATTTTCTGTAGCTGGGAGAATCCAGAATATAAACTAGAACCTGGAGCAAGTTATAGGTTCTGAGCTTTGCCTCAGATCCCATCCCAGTCCACATTGTCTTGCAAGACTGATCTTTTCACCTTTAAAAGCACAAATGCTGCTTTTAAGTCCTAAAGACCTGAAGGTCCAAGGATGCTTAATGGGCAGCCTCAGTTTCAGACTAAATGAGATACTCAAAAGGCACTGTGTTACCATCTGCCCTGACTCCCCTTCACCTCCCAGCCAAAGCCCCTGACTTAAGATATTCCCTACTGAGCCCAATTGCTTAGATCCATTGTCAGAGGTACCATATTTAGGATGAAAGGGAGGAAAGGAACCTAGAGGGTGAGGGTGGGGCCAAGCTATACACATTTATGCATATACATTTTACAATGCGGGTGCATGTTGCATGCATGCTATTGTCCACAGTGTACATGCTGAACATGTATGTGTGTTTGCCTGGGCATCTAGAGAGGAAGCATGTGCAAGATCAGCATGTGTGGGTGGGAATATGTGCATATGTGTGTACGCGTGCACATGTGTGTATAAGCATGTGGTGTGGGTGCTCTGTGTTTCTGAGTGGCCATGGTCATGTGGTCAACTTATCCCCTTGTCGTCCTGCTGCTTTTCCTGGCATGGGGCTGGGACACCACAGCTGTCACTCTGCCCTGGCCCAGTCAGGTGGAGTCAGGCAGAGTTCCATTCATTCCAGTGCTAGGTGAGAGGGCTAAGCACTTGGAGAAACCAAAGCTGTATGACCCGCAGAGAAGACACTTCAAAGCCAAGACACCCTAGAAAGTCTGAATTCAGATACCTCTCCCGATGCCCCAGCTTCTAAGCTCACCTGATCTCTCTCATTCATATCCATCCGTCCACATGGGGACCAGCGCATCCCAGGTGGAGGCCTTCCTACCACTTACACAAATGAACTTCTTCAGGCACAGATACTGTCCACTGGGGACAACAGGTGCCACACAGACACACAGCCACCCGTGGGCACACTGACACACTCATTCACCCACACTCACACTTTGGGGCACATGGTAGAAAATTCCACATGCTGTCATCACTTCCGCGGGCATGCGCCTCCTCGCACAAATATTCATTTGGACATACACCCACGATCCAAATGGTCACAAACCTGCTCTGTCCCCAACTAGGCTGGCAGATCCAGCTCCAGCTCCTGAATCCAGCCAGGGATACTGTCTACTTACTCTGAACCTGCGAGCCAGCGAGGGAGAGCGAGCGAGAGAGCAAGAGAGCAAGCTGGGTGCGGTGGATCAGCCAGCGGTGGCGGGGCACAGCTGGAGCTCCAGAGGCGGCGCAAAGTGGCCGCCGGGCTGGCCCAGCCCGAGGGCCGCCCGCTGCCCCCCGCCCCCGCCCTGCTCGGCCCCGCCCGCTCCGAGCTGCAGACTCCCAAGGACCTTCCACCACAGAGCTCTCCCTGCCAAGCCTCTGTCCCGCGTCAGGCTCTGCTGCCTGTGAGTCTTAGCTGGGCCGACAGGGCTATTTCCGCGGCCCTGGCAGTGGAAACGTTGCGCGCGCTCTCATCTGCCTGAGCGCTGGAGTGGGGACCGGGTCGGGCTTAATTAGAAAACCAGCTCACCCCCGGGCCGAAAGGAGTCACGTAGGGTGATTGGGGTGATTGCCCGGGAGCTGTGGAGGAGCGGAGGGGCCCACATGTGCCCCGCATGCCAACATCTGGAGAGAGGAAGGGTTGTGCCATGATCGTGATCATTTCCCTTGGAACTGAAACAAAACAAGGAGGGATTTGGGTGCAGTTCACACGCCTAACTTTGAGCAGCCCCCAAACGCCTGGAATGCGATTTGGCACCACAGGTGCTTCCCTTCGGAATCTATGTCACCCACACATAAGTCACCTTCCAAACCCCAGACCTGTCGAAAATAATTGGAGGTTGTGGTAGAGCCTTCTAACTTGGGCATAACAGACAACCCCTCCCAGCACTCTGCCAGTGTCTAAGTGGAGAGGAGGAATCTGATTCCTGCCCAAAAGCTCAGGAATGTTGCATTCTTGAACTGAAGAGAAGCAAGCTCCCTTCACCCTGCCATGAATCCCCAGAGCCTGGAGGACCTCCACCTTATTCTTGGGGCAGGCCCTGGCTTCCCTTGGGCCCTGTACCAAACTTTTAACCCTGTCATTAGCAGGAAGTTCTCCCTAGTATCTGACTTAAATTTCTCATGTGCTAATTATGTAAATTTGCTCATAATGTGTGTTCAAGGAGAGGGAGATCAACTTTACCACCAGGACACATGACCAGTCCAGGGGCCCATTTCAGCCTTCTCTTCCTTGATGCTAATAATTCCTATTCCCTTTTTCTGGCCCTGGCTGAAACTATTGCTCCCTGGCCCTTGATGTTAACTCTCCTGCCTCAGCTTTCTGGGGGTCTGGAGCTCTGTAAGTGGCTAAGTCGTTCTCCTCAGACAAGCTAGCTTTGACTCCAACCTTCATCCATCCAAAACAGTCTTATTCTACTCCCACTTCCTTAAAAGGGGCTTCAGTTCTTGTTTCAAAAGGTCTGTCTGAGAGCTTGGGAGGTAGATGGAGCTTGGTGCTCTCAATCAGCCACCTGGCCCAGCACTAGCAAGAGAGCCACAGCCTTCTTCAAATGGGCAGAGTTTGGAGAATCTTCTGAGTCTGTTTCTGGTAGGTAAAGTGGTATGATATAAATTGTCTGGACTTTGTCCTCAATGAGACTTAGCTTGGCATCCTGACGCTACTACTTTCTAGCTCTGTGTTCTCAAACAAATCACTTAACTTCTCTGAGCTTCAAAAGTTTTCCCATATGTATAATGGGGATCATAATAATTTCTGTCTACTTCATGAGGTTATTAGAAGTATGAAATGAGGTCAGGGATGTAATAGGACCTAGAAAATTAAGATATTTTTTAATACACTAGAAATGGGACAAACCTTAGATCTCTATCAATGTTAACGAAAACCTCAGAGGTGTTTTACATCCAAACTCTTTGCTTGGGTTTCAGGGCCAAAGAGGAACAGGCTTGCTTTGCTAGGTGTTCCCTTGTGGCAATTGGCATGAATGCCCCCCACCCTGCATTCTCCAACACACGCACACACACACACACATACACATTCACTTTCCCAGATACATACAGTACAGCATAGCCTCCTGGACTCCTGGATTCCCCATAGGCCCCAGCTGCCAGGACCCTTGCCAGCCACTTCTCCATTCCCAGGAGGGCGCCTCATGGCTCCAGTCTCAGCTGCAGCAACTCCAGGTCTCCTCACAGAGGCCCCTATGAGCAGCTTCTCTCTCCTTGACCATCCTCCAGGGTCATAGCCCTGGGAAGGCCCTGGACTCAAGGCAAAGCTGGCTGAGGCCTTCTCCAAGGCAGTTCAGGACTGAGGCTGTTCAAGGGAGCTCAGAGTCGAAGCTTTCTTCCCCTCAGCCCCCTCCCATCTGCCTTCCTGGCTTCCCAGTACTATCCTGCTTAATTCTTAATGGAAATTCCATCCCCAGCGCTGGCCTAGCTGGCTCAGGGATCCCAGGCTTGGGCCAACAGTAAACTCCACCCAGATAGAAGGGGCCTTCCTGGCTCTATAAACACACTTACATATGTGTACGTACACATACAAGAAATACATGCTCAGAGACATTCACCAACTCAGATATTCTCACCCAGACACACCCATTCCCTGGAAGATAATAAACACTCTAATCATTAATATCTATTGCATGGTACTAAATACTTTAAAAGTATCAACTAATCCTCATGATAGGTTCTGGAATTATGCTCCTATTACACATGGAGAAACTAAGGCACAGGGATGTTAAGAAACTTGCATGAGGTATCTGGTAATAATGGCCCAAATCATAAGCACCAGGACCTGTGCAAGGAGGCTTATGAGTCTTGTTCCATTTTGCCACCATAGTAACTTTTTGTAGGAGTCATTATTTTTTCCATAATACAGACAGGGTAAATAGAGGGCAGGGAGCTTATATCCCCTGTCTGTGGCCTCAGAACTGGTAAGGTGAAGGCAGACTCTACACAGATTGGTGTGGGAAGACTTACAGGTGCACCAGAGAGCCACATAGGTGCACCTCTTTTCCCAAAGTGAAGTTCAGTGACTTTACATTGTTAGCTTGAACTTGGCCAAGGTTGGAGTATTTATGCCACAGAAAATGGGTAGACACTACAAATAAAGGTGTTGCATTATGTTTTGTTTTGTTTTTGTTTTGGAAAGCTTGTGGTTGATCATTTACCAGCACCCTACAGGACATTGTGGGTCTCTATTTGCAAGTATCCCAAGCAATGTTGATGCAGGCTCACCCGGAGAAATCCTGATCTAGTGATGAGCTCTAACTCTAACCCCTCATAACACAGATAAGGAAACTAAGGCCCAGTCTGGGAAGAGCCCTCGTCAAGGTCATGCAGTAGTCTTCTCAGTGCAGAGTGGTAAGGGCCCTTTCCCATGCCTGCTCCTTCACATATCTGTGTGGTTTATTGGCTAGGGGAGGGAGAGGGTGGGAGAGTCCTGCCACTGTGGGCCTATCAGATCGCTTCTCAGCATTGAGTGCCCTGGACAGCAGCACCTGAACTTCACGGCTGCCCTGCCCTAACAAGCCTTAAGTGCTCCTCTCTTCTGGTGCAAGTTACTTAGAGTAACAAACTGTGTCCCTTTATAATCAGAACCAGCTCCAAAAGTATAGCCCCAGAACAAGTTAGTGAATATAGGAACCTGACATTCCTGCCCCCTTCCCTTTCCCTACATCATGTGCTGCCCTCAGACACAGTGCCAGAGCATGGGTGAGGGTGTGAACATGCAACTCTACAGGGTGGTGGCTTTCAAGGAGTGTTCCTGGAGCAGCAGCACTATTGGCCACATATGGGATCATTAACAACATGCACATTCTCAGACCTCATATCCAAGTGATTGAATTGGAAACCTGGGGCTAGGGTCAGGCCAGCTGTGTTTGAAAAGGTCTCCCAAGTGACTTTGATGCCTGCTGAACTTTAAGGACCATTGCTAGAGGAAGGAGCTACAGCTTCTGCCTCACTAACAAAGAACCAAAGGCTGCTCAGGTCAATGAGAAAAGACTATCAAGGTGCATGACCAACATAAGCTGTATAGGGACAGTCTCACTCCTTCCTGCCCAGTGCCCTTAACCCTGGAGAATCACAAGAGGCTAAGCCATGGCTACAAAGCATACTGAGCTAAGAGAGTCCTCTTTTCCAAATCTAAGGGTGGTCTCTTTCCAAAAACAGCAGGGCAACCTCAGCAGAGACACTGCAGACAAATGTCCCTTCTGCATTGCAATGGTGCCTACCGTAGGGGTGATTCACTGGACCTTCTCTGGCTCTTTGGATTCTCAGAGCCTTGCTCTGTCTGGCCTGGGACAGCTTCAGGTAAAGACCTGCCAAGATCCTGGCTCTGGAAGCCATCATAGCCTCTCCAGCTTGGAGTTCAGTCTTTCCTCCATTTCCTGTGTTCCCTGGTTTAGGGAGAAAGATGAGGTTTGAGAATAATTGAAGAAGTGAGGTCTTAGGGAGAAGGACAAAATAATAACAAAATAACAACTACTACAGTACCACGGATTGACTTCTTCCTGTATTCCAGCCTTCCTGTATACCAGCCCTGCCCATACACAGTACTTTCCATGTTTTATCTCACATATGTCTCACCAGAGTCTAATGATGTAGTCATTACCAGCCCCACTTTAGAGGAAAGGAAACAGGCTGAGAGAGGTTAAATAATAGCTCTCCCCAAAATACACAACCAGAGCGTGGAAGATCAGAGAGTCCTACCCAGGTCAGCCTGACTCTAGGCCCCACGAGTTTCAACACAAGTGCTGAAGTTCACCTGGGGCAGGAGGACATGCACCTGCTGCTGAGAGGAAAGGACAGGACAGGAGAGGAGGGGAGGGAGGCCTGGGAGACTTGTGCAGAACAAAGGGGCACAGGTGAGGGGTGGGACAGAGAAGTTCCTTTAGGAAGGACAGAGAAGAAAGCATAGGGTTAGGAAGGACAAAAGGGTCCCCTTTGGGGTTAAGAAACAAAGAAGCCAGGGAGAGCAATGCACCCAAGCCAGAGCTTAGTGACTCCAGATCTGACTTTGGAGACAAGAGCTGACCCAGAGAGAATGGGGCCTGCGGACAGAGGTGATTGATGCACATGGGCACTGGGAGTTATAGAAATTCTCCTCCTGGAGGGTGGGGCAGCTCTGGAACTGGTGGTGAGTTCAAATTGAGATAGGTCACTCAATGGCATCACCTCCACCCAGCTGTCTCTGAGTCATCTTCACTCCACTATCCCCTCCTGGTACTTGCACCTGGCCAGCCAGTCCTCTCTGCCCTACTGCCTAAACCCTCCACCACTTCCGGTCTGCACTGTCCCCAACCCAGTCCATGCCTTCCTTGCACGACTGGGCTCCTGCTTAGAGCATCTCCCCTCTGACCTCCCTAGACCACACAGCAGCTGGAGTCATCTCTACCAATGTAAATAAGGGCTTGCTTTCTCTGACCAAAAACTCTTCAACAGCCTCTTACTATTGCGCTTGGAATAAAAATTTCAAACCCTCTCCTCTAGCTCACAAAATGCCACTTGACTTCTCCCATTCAGAGTCTCAGGTCACATCATCTTCCTGAGAGAAGACATCCCTGACCTGGAAAGGACCATGCCCTGTCATTCTCTTATGAATACTACTTATTACTCTCTGAAATTGCTTTGTTTATTTATGTGTTTGATCACTCTCTGCCTTTCCCACCCTCCACACCACAGGAACAGAGACCCTCTCTTCTAGCACAGTTTCTGACGCACAGTAGATAGATATTCAGCAAACTTTTGTGTAACGGTTCATACAAGCCCAGTGGAGGGTGTAGCTGCCCATGCAGCAGAACAGAGTGGGGGCAGAGATCATCCAGGAACCATCTGCAAAAAAAGAAAAGGAGCCAACAGAAAATGTGGCCCCAGTAGGAAGAGGACTTAGGTTTCCAAGTATTTTCCCTCAGAAAGGCATTCACACCCCTAGTTCCTGAGACCCAACACTTCCCCTGCCCTGGGGTTCCCATGAGACATCGGAACATTCTAATAACAACATTTTTTCCCTTAAGCTGGCTTGATTTTTTTTCTTTTGCTTGCAAGTTTAAAAGTCTTTATTTGCACCCCCTTCATATCTTCTCAGCAAAAAAAGAAGGCCCACAACACAGGGATAAGGATTTGGAGCATATCTTTTATCTCTGCGACCCTGAACAAGTGCCTTGACTCCTCCAAGTCTCCCTGTGCATAGCACTTGAGAACCAGTCTAAGAATCCTTCCAGGAGGACACTGAGACCAAAAGTCAGAAAAGGGGCTGTCTTTCAGGTAAAATGCATTTGCTGTACATTTTCATATCTCCACAGGAAAGGCCATTCAAGTGGGATTTGGAAGATAACTTAAGGAAAGGCTATTTGTATTGAGGGTTAAGAGAATAACGAGTTGTCTAAGGAATCCAGAGACTAACTGAGGAAGTGATTACCTCCAAGTCTACCCAGAAGAATCTGGGATCATAAAACTATAACTCCAAAGGAAGGAGGTGGGGAAGAACTTCCCCAAACTATCCTGCTCCTTTCTCTGATCTCCAGCCAATACCTCCATTTGCTGAACCCAACAAGAGTGCAAGGGAACCCAAGTGATGTGATCTGAGGACCAGCTTGTCAGGACACAGGGCAGAGACCATAGAGAAGTTAGAGGAAGAGTGCATAGTGCCAAGGGTTGATAAGCAAAACCCAGAGAAAAACCATGACCTACAAACTCTCTAAATCGTCACAGACTCTCTCAAAAGAAGCACTGAACTCTCCAGAAAGCCTCCAAACTGCCGTCATGGTTTTAAACGGCCCAGATGTATAGCCCTTGGTCTGCCAAAGGCAGAGGCTACACTATCAAGCACACACAACAACTGGGATGGGAGCTTCCAGAAAAGTTTCACCAGGAGATGAAAAATCTGACAATCTGAATAATTGAAAAGCCTAATGCCAACCCCTAGATACATTATTGATGATGGATTGGTAATTGCTCAGAAAGGATCCTTCTAATAGAAACCATACCCGGACCAGAACCTTTGTAGGAAAGAGAAAATAGATCTGTTTTATGTTCCCTACAATTAACACCACCCACAATTTAAAGATAGACCTTCAGAATTTATCCTTGGGTAAGCCTCATTAGGGTAAGGTGGGGAGGGCGGAGTGCAGAGAGAGATAGGTTTCAATCCAGAAGACTAAAACCCTTCTAAAAGTAAGAGGATGTGCCACTTCAGAACATGGTCACCTCACTGTTGCTAGAGGAAGTTTAGGGCTGCAAACAGCAATGAATGAAGCCCAGCCCTATGCTTGGCACTGTGCATATCACTTAAGATACAGCCATGATTAAGGCAGGGCTCTGACCTTGGGATACTCATAGCCTAGTAGTGGAGAAAGAGATATAAATAAACCTTTCTCATACTGGGAGATAATTAGTAGAAGAGGTGAGTTAAAATGTCCCACTATAATTACATACATCTAGTATATATGTATATACATGTATTACATGCATCTGGTATATATGTACATACATATTATATATTATGAGGCTGTTATTAGGTGCACATATATTTATAATTTTTACATCCTGATGGCAAATTTTTAATTTTACCATAAGATGGCCTTCATTATGTCTATAATGCTTTTTTGTCTTACAGTCAATTTTGTCCAAAATTAATATAACTATACTCCCATCATTTTGGTTAGTGTATTTATGGTATATTATTTTTTCATTCTTTTATTTTGCCCTTTCTGGGTTCTTATGTTTAGATGGCTCCTGCAAAAGGCCTACAGTTTTTTTTTTTTAATCCAGTCAATGTAAATGGAGGTTAGAGAGTTACGTGTTACACAAATGGTTATCTGTGAGAAGAGCTTTCCCCCAAAAAGGAATCAGTCAAACAAAAGTCTCTAAGGCAAGAGTGTGCCTGGTATCTCTGAGCAAATGCTGAAAGACCAGTAAGGTGTTGCTGAGTGAACAAGGAAGAAGGACATAAGAGCTAATAAAGGCAGAGAAAGGCAGATCCCGTGCCCTTTCTCTTACTCAAAGGCATGGTTCTGGCTACTGCCTATCTAATAAAATTCCTTTTGGGGGGAAAGCTCTTCTCACAGATAACCATTTGCATCACGCATAGACTTGCATAAATGGAAGAAATCGCTCTATCTAGGACCATGGAATGTTAATCTATGGCAGCTGGTAGGAAAAGAGTACCTGCATGCTGATGCCAGTAGCCTCAGAGATGTTTTGGTACAAGTCTATGGAGTTTCTTTTCTGAGTGATTCCATTATCTTGGTGAAGTGGAAGCAAGGATAGGAGCTGAGAATAAAGATGGCAGAGGAGGTGTTGGGAGTTTGAGGAAGTGAAATAAAATAATGGTCTAGAAATTAATGGGAGAGTGAATGGACTAGGAACATATTATATGAATTCCTGGCAGCAATAAAGGCCTAATTAAGGCTCTTATGATCATGGATTCAGGGATTTAAAATGAGGCAATCAATATAGTTGTACATTTTTCTCCAGTAATAAAAGTCCTTGGTCCAGATGTCAAACTGGTGCTGAACTGAAATCTTCTCCCTCATATTCCGGCCTCTCCTTGAACACTCCAGTGCCAGGGTGCCTATCACTTCCTGAGGATCTCATGCTATCTTCAGATGATACAACTGACAGAAAGTGCTTCCCCATATTGTGTTGACATTCCTCTTCCTATTAGTTCCCACCCTATTTGAACCTGTAAGTCTGTTTCTGTTGCCTGTTGTTTAAATTGCCTTATTTCCCCATACATCTGGTCATCCAGAAAATTATCCAAAAATTTAATGACATATCTAGTTGGTGAGGCTGCAAGAAGATCTCTTAAATTAGGCAGGTAAAAATACAAAATGGCACATTGCCTAAATCTAGCAAAATTACACATGCATTTACCTTTTGAGTGTACAATTCCACTTCTAGAAAGGATAAAAAATGATATCACATTAGATTAAAATTACATTAAGATGATCCCAGATTGTGGCCATGTACATTCCCCATAAAAGAAATAAATACGAATATTTCACAACATTTAGCTCCAAAAATGATTTTTATAGAATTTTTATGGACAATAAAAATATGGAAATAACTTACAAGGATATAGAGCTTCATTAAGTAACATCTGGCACAACTATTCAATGCAATGTGAAATAGGGAAAAAAAGTACAAGAACATGGAATGTTCTTGATATATACTGAAGAAGGCAGATTTCAAAGAAGTGTGATGTGATACATTTTTATAAATATGCACATAAGATGTGCTATGGGTTGAATGTATATGTCCCTCCAAAGTTCATATGTTGGAATTTAACCTCCAAGGTGAGAGTATTGAGAAGGGGGGCCTTGAGGAGGTGATTAGGTCATGAGGGTCCCACACTCATGGATGGGATTAGTACCTTTATAATAGGGCTTGAGGGAGTGGATTCCCCCTTCCATCTCTGTACCACCTAAGGACATAGTGTGTGTCCCTTTTGTGGCCTTCTACCCAGCAGGATCCAGCAATAGGCACCATCTCAGAAGCAGAGAGCAGCCCTCGCCAAATGCTGAACCTGCTGGTGCCTTAGTTTTAGACTTTCCAGCCTCCACAACTGTAAGAAGTAAATTTCCATTCTTTATAAATTATCTAGTCTGTGATATTTTTCATAGCAACAGAAAAAAAAACTAAGAAAAGATGTAAAACAGAGTACATACATCAAACTGTTAATAGAACTGTATTTTGAAAAATGAGTTTTTCTCCGAAAAATCACACACTTTTTTATTATTTGGCTTTCTGTTAATTCTAAATTTTCTATATTAGGTATGTATTATTTATAATTAGGAAAACAAGTTATTTGGTTTTTTGTTGGTTTTTTCTTTTTGTTTGTTTGTTTTTGGTAAAAAAAAAAAAAAAAAAATTCTACCGGCCCTTCAACATTTAGGTCAAGACTAACTCCTCCAGAAACCCCCCTAACTTTGTCTTCGCCCCATTTCCAGTTAGGAGCTCTCTAAGCCATCTCTGAGTTTAGACAGCGTTTTGAAATAGTAGATTTTAATGAGAAAAGACAGGCTCAAGAAGAAGAGAAGACCTGTGTTTAAATCCTCCTTAAAATCCGGGGATGCCCTTGATACCCCCACTCCCGCCACTCCCCCATCTCTGCCAGAGCCCTTGCACTTTGAGGGATATCAAGAATGCAACTTAAAAGGTCTCCCTGTGGCTGCCCTTGGCCCAGCCCCTCGGTGTCTCAGGAAGGCTTCTCAGACAAGAGGAACCTTCAAGCCTGCCTCTTCCATGAGGATTACCATCTATCTGCCCTGGGGATCCCCAAGCGCTTTGGGAGGATATCGCCCCACCTCTGGGAGGGAGGCGCCACCAATTCAAATTTACAGGCCAAAAACCAAGGCTCAGAGAGAAGAAAAAATTAGAGACGAATCTGGGGGATCTGCTTGGGACCCCGCAGAAAGGACGAGGAGATCCTGGCGAAGAAGCTGAAGCGCTGCTCGGTGCGCCCTCTGCTGGAGAAGGGGCTGCCTCGCACCCAGAGGAAGGGATTCCGGGAAAAGCTGGGAACTTTAAAAGACTGAGGCACCTACGTTTTGAATTTCAAAATTCTCACCCCCCCCCCCATGTTAAACTGAGTCTGTATGCAACATAAAATATAATTTCCGTACAACTACATAATAGTTGAATTGGCATAGGCCGATAACAGGAAGATGTATAAATAAGCATTTATTTATGTTAGACCATTTTTGTATTTTGAAGCCAGTAACATATTTTGTAAACTTGAATAGTCTCATGGGTCCTTGAAAAAATTTTAGGCCCTTGGCTCGTGCTTCTAGGATATGAATTATAAGGATTCCAGACTCTTGCCTTGAATTGAGATTTGTATCCGCTCTAGTGGGTACCACTCAGGTTTGGGGTACCAAGGAGGCAGCAGGAATGGGGAGCTAGCAGTGTGACCACAGTGGGCTTGGAGAAGGCCCTCAGAGATGGGACATTGCATTGCTGCAGGCAGCGCTTCAGTGATATGCAGGAAAGGCATGGTACACAGCCATGCTTCATCTTGTATCCCCACTGCACACACCTGCAGGCTGAGCACAAGTGCTCCTTGACAATGCCTCTGTAACTCTAGCCCATAAAGAACATGGGCCCCTGGGAACCCTCAGAGCACAGCTGAGACCATCCATAACTGTGAACAGACTTTACTTAACCCAGGTGGAAAGTGATAGGTAAATAAATAGCAAAGAATAGGAAGTATGGCTTTACTGTCCAAGGCTGGTTTTACCACCAGAGGCTCATTCTCAAAGGCCCATAACATTTCACTTCTATCCCAGAAAGGAAGTTTCAAAGGGTTGACCCTGTTCCCTAAGATGCACCTTCTCAGCCACCGGTGCCTCCACGTGGTCAGTATGTCTCAACACTTGTCATCAGGGAGCCTCTTCCTAGCTGTCTCAACAACCCTTTCCTGAAATCAGGGCCAAAGAAGACAATAATTTATTTGTAGTGACCTGGACCTCTTCTCCCAAGGTCTAGTTTCTGATATGCAGGCCCATACCCCCAGATATCTGGGAGAAATAACAAGCTTGCCCTGCAGGTGAGACTGTCCTACAGAAGGGCTCTGGCTTTATCCTTTACCAGCACATCCCAATAAGCACAGCTTAATCCAAAATATTCGGTTACTAAGAACTAAAAGTTGGGCAAATAGTTTATCATTCCCTAACATGAGATATACTGAACACTGGGAATTTATCTCTTTGTTTGTAAAAGATCATAATGATAATATGATGACTTCTTGGATCTGAAGGCTACTAAAGCATCATCAAATAGATGCTATAATAAAAAAAAATAAAGATTTTTCTCCAAAGCAAATTCTGAAGGACATTTGCTACAGGTATCTGCTAATGTCTGGGAATGACATCTTCTCTTGAGCTTTTGCAGGGGCAGAATAACCAGCCATAGCTGAACACTGAGTTATGGTGGGGTTAGGGCAGAGGTGAATGAAACAGCCTCTGCCTAGTAGGAGCGCCAGCCTATTGAGGAAGAGTGTGCTTTACAACAAAAGAAAACCAAGAGACAGAACAGCGAAAAGGATTTTCGAGTGATCTAGTACGTGTGTGTGGCTCCAACAGTGAGAAATCAAAAAAGAGACATGAGCCTGACTTTTCCCACCCTCTTTAATAATCAAAATGTCCATCTTTGCCTTCTTCTCTTGTCTCTATAAATTCTCATTAGATCTTTTTGTGTCCTATCATGATCTCAATTACATCCTCTTCAAATTCCAATAATTCTCATAGTTAATTATTCACCATAGGTCTCTCCAAGTTACAGATCATTTTAGCTACTTAGAAATTCTTTAACTGTATATGATTCTACTGGATATTGTCTTTTCTGGGAAGGAGCAGGTGTTACCTAATATGAATCCTTTCTCTCCTATTAGCACCCTCACCTACCATTTGGAGAATTCGGTGGTGTGTAGTCTCAGTGAAAGGTAGTTCTTGCTTCCCATGATGGAAACTGCATGGAATAGATATTCTCTCTCTTCCAAACTCCAAACAAGAAAAATGCAAGCACAGTGGCCTCAGCTCTCTCCTAAGGCTTTAAGACTTAAACAAAAGATGCAACAATTTAGAATTACTGAAAGTCATATTCATTGCAGTTGCAACAACAGCACAAAGACCTCTGTTCCTACTCTGTGATATTTTCTGAAGTTTTTTCTGGCTAGCCCTCAGAGCCTCCCTAATTTTTTTCTCTTTCTCAGCTTTGTCTTCCACTTAGCCATTGGAGCAGACAGCCTTCAACATGGCCCCCTTACCTCCTAGTAGTCACACCTCTGTTGACCTCCCTCCCACTGTATACCATGGTTATTCTGTGTACCCAATAGGGCATGGGCAGAAGCGATTTGGGTATCAAAGGCTTTGCAGCTTCCATGTTGCACTTTTATTCTCTCTTCCCATCTACCCCACATCCTCCTCCTCCAATCAATTGCTCTGGATGCTCTGGAGAAAGTCATAACACAAACATCCTTGTTTTGTTTTGTTTTGATTTGAGACATAGTCTGACTTTGTTGCCCTAGGTACAGTGCCATGGCATTATAGCTCACAGCAACCTCAAACTCTTAGGCACAAGTGATGCTTCTGCCTCAGCCTCCCCAATAGGTGGGACTACAGGAACCCACCATAAAGCCCAGATATTTTTGGAGATGGAGTCTCACTCTTGCTTAGGCTGGTCTCCAACTCCGGAGCTCAAGTTCACCCACCTTGGCTTCCCAGAGTGCTAGGATTATAGGTATGAGCTACCACACCAATCCAATGAACATCTTTTTGAAGAAGCCTACATGGTGAGAAACTGAAACCTCTTGCCAACAAACCACATTGGTGGGCTTAGAGCAGGTCCTCCAGCCCCACCCGTTCAGGTCTTTGGAGATCATAGTCTTGACTGATATCTTAGTTCCAACCTAATGAGAGACCCTGAACCAGGTCCATCCAGGGAATACACTCCCACATTACTGACCCTCAGGAATTTAATGAAATTTTGATTGCCATTCTGCATGAGAGAGTCCATTTCTACTGCTTACAGCTGAGAATCTTAACTGATATAGAGATAGACACCATGAGCAAAGTGCAGGAAAGAAATGGTCAGGGAAATGTGCAGAACATGGGAAATGTAGGACTGTTCGTCTAGCTGATATATGACGAATAGCACAAAAGCCCATTCATGTTCCAGAATTGAATCTCACAACTGTTATGACAATTAATATAACACTCAGTATAAAACTGGTTTCCTGGAATCAAGTTTCCATTAAGTATGAGAGTTTGGAGAATCTAAGAATCTTAGAGTGCGGGTGAATGCTTATGCCTCTAAAATCCCAAAACTCTCAGCTCAAGGCACACACTGATGAACCTCAGGGACTTTTCATGATAGCACTGAAGAAGTTTCTCATCAATTATAGGGCCACAGTAACCAACTATGGAGGTTCAACTGTATTTGCATTTCACAGTAAAGTTCCTAGCCCATCTGAAACTGATGTTTTATGAGGTGTGAGATAGATCCAATTTTATTTTTTCCCATGTAGATAACCAATTGTGCCCAAACACCATTTATTGAATAATTCTTCTGTCATAGATCAAAATTTTGTACAGATGCTTTTGAACTTACAATGGGGATAAAATGCATTCAATATATCTAACTTAGCAAACATCATAGGTTAGCCTCACCTACCTGGAACATGTTCAGAACACTTACAGTAGCCTACTGTTGTGCAAAATCATCTAACACAAAGCCTATTTTGTAATAATTTGTTGAATATCTCCTGTAATTTTTGAACACTGTACTGAAAATGAAAAACAGAATGGTAGGTATAGATATTCAAAGTACATTCTACAAAATGTGTATCATTTGCATACAATCATAAAGTCAAAAAATCATTAAGTTAAACTATCCTAAGTCAGAGACTATCTGTATATACAGCCGTCTAATTCTGAGAGCTTGATCATTCTTCATTGCTTAACTGCTAGACCAATGCCCTTCTGTCTGAATTATTCTAAGTGTATAATGAATCTTAATAACTGATGGGGCAAATCATTCTTAAAACATTATTTTCCAAGAGCATTTTGGTTATTCCTTATCATTTTCAATTCTAAATACTTTAGAACCAACTTATTTAATTCCAAAAAATAATTCTATTGAAATAGTTCTTGAATTTGCATTGAATTTAATTTCAGAATATTTGACATCTTTAAGACACTTTTCCCCCAACTTTGTACATAATATGCCTCTCCTCTATACAAAATAGCATAGTGACTCTCAGTAAAGTCTAATAATTTTCTTTACCCAGGTTTTTGCACATTCTTTGTCTCATTTATTCCTATGTTCTTTATATTTTTGTTGCTATTGTCACTTTGTATCTCTTGTTTACCACATTTTCAAACACATTTATTACAAATCAGCCAATCTGGGATATATCAATATTGATTCTAACAATTTATTTGTGTATACTGTTTGGAAATTCTGTGTATATAAATTATAATTTTCTCTATCTTTAAGCCTTCTTCTTGTTATTTTAGTAAGTTAGCTGAGAGTTCTTGTAAATTATTGGATAGAAAATAAGGGGTTTCTTCATCTCATACCTGATTTTAAAGGGAATATTTCTAATGTTTTCTCTCCAAAATAGATATATGCTGCAGATTTGGGGTAGATACTAATAAAGAGGTTGAGAATTTTCCTTTCTATTCCCCAATTTCTCTAAGGTTTTCTTAGATCATGTCATCTACTGAGCTAATCATGTGACTTTTTTCCTTTAGTTTGTTAATATTACTACATTTGTGGATTTTTTACAGATTTTGGATTTTTAAATATAAAATCAGTGCTATATGATTTGATAGTGATTATGATGCAATGTTTTCTATAAACAACTATATTTTGTTTCCTATTATTCTGAGCTATTGGGGGAAAGGTTGTAGAGATAGAATCTCACTATGTTGCCCAGGCTGCAGGCTGGTCTTAAACTCCTATCTTCAAATGTTTCTCCTGTCCTGGCTTCCTAAAGTGCTGGGATTATAGGCATGAGCCACAGCACTTGGCCTTTTTAATTTTTGTAATGTTATTATTTTGTTTAAAATATTTACATCTATGTTCGTGAGTTAGACTGACCTGTAGTTTTTCTCTCTCATAAATTTACTGTCTGATCTTATTACATATGTCATAGTGACCTAGAATGAATTGGGAAGTATTTCCTCTTTTTTCTATTTCTGGGAAAATTTTGTTCATGAATAGAATCTGAAAATGAAATTTAAAAAACAATTTCATTTCTAAGAGCATAAGTCAATAAAACAGTTAGGAATAAATATAATAATAGAAGTATAAGATTTCTATACCAAAAAGTACAGAATTACTGAAAAACATTAAAGAAAATCTAACCAGTAAAAAAAATCCTGGAAATAACGCAGCAAGATGGGCAACTAGAAGCCCCTAGCCCTCATTTTTCTGACACAGACATCAAAAACAATGAAGAGACTACACTTAAATAGAAATAAATAAAGAAGAACGTTGGAGTCCATCAAAGGAGTAACAGAAACCCCAGTGAGCACAGAAACATAGCACAGCCACATAGAGACTAGAAGGAAACATCAAACCTCCACTCCCCACCCCCCAGCCATGATCCGAAGGGAACCAGGAAGAGCTTCTTCCTACAGTGAACTAATAAGCAAGAGAATCCCAGCAGCCCCTGTCAACACCTTGGACAGCTACAGTTCTCATCACTGGGGTCCCTGCAATCCTCAAAGTTACTTAAGCATAGCTGAGGTGCCTAGAACTCACATAGCTATGTTCCCACCCCAGAGAAGTAGATGAGACTGGATCCTACCCCTGTGGCTGATGTGGCTACTGTACTATGACATCTGGGAACATGGCACCCTCATCTCTGAGGCTAAATCACCACCCCAAACCACCGCACTCAGTGGCTGGAAATCCCTAAGCCAAATTGCAAGCAGCTGTAAAACCCTTCATAGTAGGTCCAAGCAGCAGTAGAGCAGCTCTACCTACCCATTCCCTCACCTCCTCAGGCAGAAGATCTTGGATACCTACAGCCCTCACTGCTGGCGTCCCTTGCAGTCCTCACAGGCACTAAGCCCAGGTGAAGGAACTGCCTAGACTCCACAAAGCTGTGCTTCCTCCAGAGGAAGCTTGACTTCTGTGGCCCTCATGGCTACTGCACTATGTTACTTTGGAAATGAAACTAATGCTAGAATGTGTCACACCCCAGGGTGAGTAGCCATAGTACCCCTTTATTTTTGAGGCTAAACCATTATCAAACTACCCCTACTTGCTGGTTTAACATCCCCATGCCAAGCTGCAAACAATTGTTACACGCTTCATGATGGGGCCAAGCAATGGTAGACCTGCTCAACCAAGCCCTTCCCCCACTGCCTTCGGCTGGACCTGCAGTTACACAATCCCTTCCAGGGAAATAGTGTTTTGACAGAACCACTTCATCTACTTCTCTCAGCCACAACTGCATCCCACCTCTAGGGGCCTGAGCTGAGACTTCACACTGCCTCCCAAGGAAACAGTGCCCTGGTGGAGCCCTGCAATCCAGAGAAAGGTGCCTTGGCTGCCCAGAAGAGTCATGCTTCCTGGGCCTGAGCTGAAGCATCACTTTGCCCCCCTCCAGAGAACTGGTACCTTGGATAAACTAAGCAGCTACATAGCCCAAGATGAGATGATGTAATATGATGTATCCCAAGGAAACAGAGTAGTGGCTAGCTGAGACATCTTGCCCTATAGGCCAAACATCTCTACTACCCTGCTTCCCTGGAACTCACTAGGTCCCTAGAGTCTGAGCTGATGAGTTCCCCAGAGAATAGAATCATCACTGTTTTGCTCCCTAACTCCCTGGGTCAAAACAACAGCTGTGCTTGGGCATTCTGTGTACTTGCTTCTACTTGACCCAGCCTCACAGAGTGAGGGATACTGGCAAATCCCACCATCTCAGGGTCTATAGTCACTACTGCATGGTGCCACGTCCCCAGGGACTTGAGTTTTTACTGAGCTTTATTGGTACAGGCTCCTGAATTGCAGCTGTGCCCTGCTTCTCAGGCTCAAGCTTCTAGAACACCCCTTCTTCCCTAGAGTCAGGCCAGGACTGTGTCCTGCCCCCAAGGGTAGAATCACAACTGCAACCCAATTCCCTGAACCCAAGATGCTAGGAAGTGTCTCAGAGACACAGTTCCCAACTCTATGAGTAAGATACATCCAACCCAAGACACTGAACTGGGATCCTGATCCCACAGCCACTCCCACTACATCAAATCCAGCACTACTGGAGGTTATCAACCTATACCACCATTGTCACTACCACAAACTTCTATTGCTGATATTGAACACAGCCAAGGAAGCTTCACTGAGACTATACCACTGCACCTACCTGGAACTACATCCTTCCCACTTACACACTAAGAGGCAACTGAAAGTAAAAGTCCTTCTCTATAAAAGATACTTTAGAAACTTTGGAAGAGGAAATTATTCCACCATATGCATAGACATCAATTCAGGAATACAAATAACACGAAAAAGTAAGTGAAGTTACTTTTTCTACCAAAGGAATATAATAATCCTCTAGTAATAACCTCAAGGAAAAGGAAATTAACACAGTGCCATCAAAAGAATTCAAAATAATTATCTTAAGTAAACTCGATGATAATAAAGAAAGCACAGACCATTCAACAAAATCAGAAAAACACTTCATAATATGAATGAGAAACTTAACAGAGAGATAGCTATCATAAAAGAGAACCAAACAAAAGCCTGCAGCTGAAGAATTAAATGAGTGAAATAAAAATTACAATAGCAATATTCAATAGCAAATTTGATAAACAGAAGAAAGAATCCCTAAAATGAATATAGCTCATTTGAAACCTCTCAGTTAAAGGAAAAATAAAAATAAAAAAGAATGAAAAAAAACAAAGAAAATAAACAAGATTTGTGGGACACCATTAAGTGAATAAATTATTGTATTATACAAGTTCCAGAAGGAGAATATGTGAATAGGAGTATAGAACATTTATTTAATGAAATAACAGCTAAAAATTTCCAAGTCTAGGGAGAAATATGGATATCAAGATCCAGGAAGCTGCCTTGGTGCCTGAGGCACAGTGGTTATGGTACCAGCCACTTATACTGAGGCTGGCGGGTTCAAACCCGGCCCAGGCCAGCTAAACAACAATGACAACTGCAACAAAAAAATAGCCAGACATTGTGGCAGGCACCTGTAATCCCAGCTACTTGGGAGGCTGAGGCAAGAGAATTGCTTAAGCCCAGAAGTTTGACATTGCTGTGAGCTGTGATACCACAGCATTCTACTGAGGGCGACATAGTGAGACTCTGTCTCATAAAAAAAGAAAAAAAAATCCAGGAAGTTTGAAAGTTCCCAAATAGATTTAAACCAAAAATGTCCTTCCCCAAGTTATATTACAGCCAAATTGTTGAAAGTCAAAGACAAAGAGAGAATTCTCAACAGCAAGAGAAAAGCATGAAGTCATACATAACAAAATCTCCATTAGAGTAAAAGCATATTAATCAGCAGGCCAAGAGAGAATGGGATGATATATTCAAAGCACTGAAGGAAAAGAAAAAGTCAGCCAAGAATACTATACCTAGCAAAGTTATCCTTCAGAAATGAGGGAGAAATAAAGTCTTTCCCAGACAAACAAAATTTGAGAAAAGTCATAACCATTAAACTGACCTTACTGGAAATGTTCAAGGAAATCTTGGTTCTAAAATTGAAACAACAATGATCACCACAAAAGTATAAAATGCATTGGTAGAGCAGATACACAAACAGAAACAAAAAGGTATCAAATCATATCACTAGAGAAAACCACCAAACCACAATGGTAAATAACAAGACAGGAAGAAAGGAACAAAGAATACATGAAACAAAAAGAAAACAATCAACAAAATGATAAGAGTAAATCCTCAACTATTAATAATAACCTTGATTGTAATCAGATTAAATTCTCCTCTCCAAAAATACAGACTGGCTGAATTGATCATAAAAAGAAGACCCAAATATATGCTGGCTAGGAGAAACTCACTTCAACTGAAAAGACACTTATATACTGAAAGTAAACGGATTGAAAAAGACATTCCATTTAACCGGAAACCAAAAGCAAGCAAGAGTAGCTATAGTTACCTAAGATAAAGCAGACATTAAGTCAAAAACTGCAAAAAGAAGAAAAGAAGTTTATTATATAATAATAAGAGATGGATTTAGCAAGAGGATGTAGCAATTTTGGATATACATGCATTCAACACCAAAACACCAAGGTGCATAAAGCAAATAATATTACAACTACAGGGTGAGACAGACTTAAATGCAATAATAACAGAGACTTCAACTGCACACTATCATCACTGGACAGATCATCTAGAAAGAAAATCAACAAAGAAACATTGGATTTAAATGGCACATTAGACCACATGGACGTAACATATTTACAAAACATTTCACCCAATAGCAACAGATACATATTGTGTTTATCAGTACATGAAACATACTCCAGGATGGACAACACATTAGCCACAAAATAAATCTCAACAAATTTAAAAGACTAGAAATCCCATCAAGAATATTTTCTGACCACAATGGCATAAAACTAGAAATCAATAGCAAGAGGAACTTTTGAAACTATATGAATAGATGGAAATTAAAGAATATGCTCCTGAATGACCAAACTCATTATATGAGATTAGCATTACCCTGATACCAAAGCCACACAAAAACACAACAAAAAAAGAAAGCTATAGGGCAGTGCCTATGGCTCAAAGGAGTAGGGTATCAGCCCCATATACTGGAGGTGGTGGGTTCAAACCCAGCCCCGGCCAAAACACTGCAAAAAAAAAAAGAAAGAAAGAAATAGAAAGCTATATGCCAATATCCCTGATGAATATAGATGCAAAAATCTTAAACAAAATATTACCAAACCAACTCAAGCTACATATTAAAAAGATAATTCACCATGTCAAGTGAGATTTATTGCAGAGTCACAGTGTTAGGTCTGCATACACAAATCAATTAATGTGATATATCACATCCCCAGAATGAAGAACACAAACCATATGATCATCTCAATAGCTTTAATATCTATTCATGATTAAAAACTCTCAACAAACTAGGTATAGGAATGTATCTCACCACAATAAAGGTTGTGTATGACAAACCACAGGCAACATGAATGTAGAAAAAATGAAAGTTTTTCTTCTAAGAACTGAAACAAGAATGTCTATTCTCACCAGTCTTACTCTGCATAATACTGGAAGTCCTACCAAGAACAATTGGACAAGAGAAAGAAATAAAGGGTATCCACAGTGGAAAGGAAGAACCCAAATTTTCCTAGTTTGCAGACAACATGATCTCATATAGAAAACCCTAAAAGCTCTGCAAAAAAAAAAAACCTTAGAACTAATAAATGAGTTCAGTAAAGTTTCAGGATACAAAATCAACATACAAAAATTAAAAGTGCTTCTATACATCAAAAATGAACTAGAGGGAAAAGAAATCAAGAAAGAAAACTCATCTACATCTAAATATAGAAAAACTAGCTGGAATTGACAAATATCTGCATGCAAAAAAAAAAAAAAGAAGGAGAATCTTCACCTCTTCCACACACCAAAGACAAAAATCAACTCAAAAAATCTGAGACCTAAATCTAACAGCTGAAATTATAAAACTCTAAGATGAAAAAATAGGTAAATCTTTGTGACTTTGGAGTAGACAGTGGATTCTTATATACTACAACTAAAGCACAGGCACTTCCTACAAAATATATGTATAAACTGGACTTCTTCAAAATTTAAAACTTTTATGTTTCAAATGACAGTATCAAAAAAGTGAAAGATAACCCAAAGAAGGGGTTATTTGATAGACCTTTACTAAATAAGCAACTTACAAGTTTTTCCCTTCCTTGTGGATATCCATTTATTCCAGCATTATTTATTATTTTATTTATGTATTCATTTGTTTATTTATTTATTTAGAGACAGTCTCACTCTGTCCCCTGGGTAGAGTGCCATGGCATCATCATTGCTCACAGCAACTTCAAACTTTTTGGCTGAAGCAATCCTCCTCCCTCAGCGTCCCAAGTAGCTGAGACTCCCAGCATGCACCCAAGTAGCTGAGACTCCCAGCATGCACCCAACTAGTTTTTCTAGGTAGACTATAAAAAGTTAGATATATATGTTGCAATTTCTAGAGAAGCAATTAAAGAATAAAAATAAAGAGATACAGTTGAAGGCCAATAGATAAATTATAGCGGAATACTTTTTCAATTTTAAGTAAAATTATGCAAAAGATACTCCATGCAAAAAATAATCAAAAGGAAGCTATGTAAATACCAAACAAAGCTGGTTTTGGAACATAGGAAATTACCAGAAATAGAGACATTGCATAAAAATAAAAGGATCAAGTCACCAGGAAGCAATAACAATTCTAAATGTGAATGCACCCAACATCCTTAAGATGCAAGAAGTAAAAACTAATAGTGTTGAAAGGAGAAATTTATAATCAGAGTTTCAAGTCTTCTCTCAGTAATTGATAGACATAAAATTAATAAATTATCTAATAAAAGATCTCAATAACATTATCAACTAATTTTTCCTAATTCCTATTTATAGAATATTCCATGGAACCACAGCAGAATACAAATTCTTTTCAAATGTATGTGACACTTTACTCAAGAGGAACAATACACTGGGTCATAAAGCAAATGATAAAATATTTAAAAATTGAAATCATACACAAACTTAAGCTACAAATCAATAACAGAAAGATGAAAAATCCCCAAATATTTGGAAATTAAAAATACACTTCTAAAGCACTGATGTGTCAAAAGAATTGTCTCAAGGGAGTTAAAAAATAATTTGACATGAATAAAAATTACAATGTAACACAGCAAAAACTACAGCTAAGGCATTGCTTAAAGGGAAATTTACAACATTAAATGTTTATATTAGGGATAAAAAAATAGATTTTTAAATCAACAACCTAAGTTTTTTCCCTAACTAGAAAAAGAATATCATAAAATACCAAAGCAAAAATAAGTAAGGTATAATAAGAATAAAAGCAGAAATAGAGGTTGCTGTGAACTATAACACCATGGCACTCTACCAAGGGCAACATAATGAGACTCTGTCTCAAAAAAAAAAAAAAAAAAGCAGAAATCAAAGAGATTAAAAACAGAAGACAAACCAAAAAAAAGATAGATCTCTTTAAAGATCATTAAAATTATACCCTGTAGCCAGAATGACTAAGAAAAGAAAAAAGACAAATTACTAATATCATAAATAAAAGAGACGATATTATTGAAGACCCTATAGACAATAAAAGCATAAGGGAATATTCTGAATAATTCTGTCTATAAATTCAACAACTTAGTTGAAAACAAATCCATTCCTTGAGAGGCATAAACTACCAAAACTCATTCAAGAAAGATAACTTGAATAGTATTACAAAAAAGATCCTATATATATTTATATGTAATAAATTTAATATGTACTTGAAAATTCTTCAACAAGGAAAATGTCAAACCCCAGAGATTTCACTGGTAAATTATTCTAAACATTCAAGGAAGAAGTAATACCAATTCTAACCATCTCTTCCAGAAAACAAAAGAAGAGGGAATACTCCCCAACTAATTTTATGAGGACAGCAATACCCTGACAGCAAAACAAAAAGATTAAAGACACAAACTAATTTGCTCCTTGAACACAAACTCAAAAAATTCTTCAACAAATTTATTAGCAAATAGATTCCTGCAATATATAAAAAGGATACTACATCACAATCAGGTGGGGTTTTATCCTGGAAACACATGGCTGCTTCAACATCTGAAAATCAATTAAAGTAATTTACCATATTAACAGACTAAAGAAAAAACACCTGATTCTATCAACAGATGCAAGAAAAAAAACTTGATAAAATTCAATATCCATCCATGATTTAAAAAATAAACTGCTCTCAGCAAATTACGAATTGAAGGGGATGTTCTTTACTTGACAAAGAGCATCTATTTAAAAAATTTATAGCTAATATAACATTTAATGTTGAAAGACTGTATTATTTATTGCTGGTTAACAAATTACCCCCAAACATAGTGAGTTAAAACAGCAAATTTTTGTCCACAGTTACTGTGAGTTAGGAATTTGGAAAAGGTTTAGCAGAGAGGTCTTTGGTGTTTCTCACCAGGCTGCAGTCAAGGTGTGTCTGTTGGCACTGCAGTCACTTGAGGGCTTAACAGGGCCCAGAGGAGCTGGTTGCAGCTTGTACAAGTGCAAGTGGTTGTTGTCAGGAGGCCTCAGATCCTTGCTGTGCAGGCCTCCCATAGAGCTGGTTGAGCATCCTTATAAGTCAACTGGCTTCCCCCAGAGCAAGTGACCCAAGAAAGAAAGCAAAGAGGATCCCGTAATGTGATGTGCTAACTGCATGGTAGAGTGCCATGGTGTTATAGCTCACATTCTATGAGTTAGAACAGTGGTTCTCAACCTTCCTAATGCCACGACCCTTTAATACAGTTCCTCATGTTGTGTGGAACCCCCAACCATAAAATTATTTTTGTTGCTACTTCATAACTGTAATTTTACTACTGTTATGAATTGTAATGTAAATATCTGATATGCAGGATGGTCTTAGGCGACCCCTGTGAAAGGGTCATTTGACCCCCAAAGGTATCACAACCCACAGGTTGAGAACTGCTGAGTTAGAAGCAAAAATCATTAAATAGAATTTACCCCTCAGGGAAGGGGATTTTGGGTTCGCATTAAAAAGAGACAAGTCTCAAAAAAATTGTGGACTTTTTTACTTAAACCACTACAAATACTGAATAGGATATCTGCAATTACCCCTCCAATTCCAAATCATATTGGGCTGGGCACAGTGGCTCACACCTGTAATCCCAACACTCTGAAAGGCCAAAGTAGGAGAATCACTGGAGGTCAGGAGTTCAAGATGAGCCTGCTCAAAGTGGAACCCTGTCTCTACCAAAAATAGAAAAAATTATCCTGGCATAGTGGTGCACTCCTACACTTGGAGGCTGAGGTGGAAGATCGCTTAAGCTCAGAAGTTTAAGGTTGCAGTGAGCTGTGATAAGGCCACTGCACTCAACCCAGGGTGAAGGAGCAAGACTCTTTCTCCAAAAAAAAAAAAAAAAAAAAAAGGCATTAAAGCCGGGGCGGTGACTCATGCCATTATTCCAATACTTTAGGCGGCCTTGGGGGGTGGA